>JANHGB010041531.1:0-14172 GCA_026283785.1 Coracopsis vasa
GATAAACCTGCCTGTCCAGTTCAATTGTTTTTCTCTTTTGGTCAAGGAAGTACATTTTTTCTCTACTCCCTTTCCCCCCCATTGCAGTCAACCTCCTCAGTACTGCTGCAGCAATCTGAACGAGTATGGCTGAACTCTGTAGCCTGTGAAATTCATAATGTCATTCTCAATGACTTCCAAGCAGTAAATAGAAAAGGCCAAATTTATTCTGAAAAACTGGATTGGAAAGACTGTTCTATTGCTAAAGAATTTGCACACACATGTCATTGAGACCACTATCTAACGGATTGCTTATAGTCAGTAGAAATTGGGGGGGGCTGGGGGGTGTATATGAGAGGAGGTGTCCCTTTCTATTATATCTTCAAAGCTTACCAGCATTTTCCTTCCAGCAGCTTTTGTAAAAACACTGGTAGAAAGACACTCTCAGGGAAACGCTTTTATTAATGCTTCCATTTATGCAAGAGGTTTTCTGGGTTGTAGGTTTAGATGATCTCATTCTGTCACTCAGAATTAATACAGAGCTATTACATTAGAGTATAAATGCTCAGCTTCCAGCATTTTTAGTTGCCTGCAAACTATTCCTGTTTTGAGTCTTTTAATCTTTTCTCTCCAGTCCTTCTACACATTTGTGCTGAGTTTTGGAATCAATATTCATGCTGTACTCCACTTATTAGGAAAAAAAAAAGAAGTGTTTCTTGAAGTGCAGGACACAGTAAATGTAATTAAATTTGGTAATTTAAATTCTGCTGGTGAGAATCCAGCAGAAAGCACTGTTGGCTATGGACAGTAAATTAATTTTTAGTTATGTTGTCAGTTTCAGCAAAAGCAAGTATCTATGTAATTCCACCTTCTAGGTATCCCACCAGTGTGTTCAGGCTGTTCAGACCATTACATCTAAAAAAAAAAAAAAAACCCAAAAAAAGTCTCAAAATATATGTGTGTTCACAAATACCAAAAAAAAAGAAAAAAAGAAACAGAACTTGTAAGTTCTTGTCCACTTGACTTGCCTCACGTCACCACTCAGTCCGGTCTGTTCCTCCCCTTGCTTGGCTGCTCAGGAAGATGAAAGTGGTGGTGGATATTGTAGCACAGAATATGCCATCTGAAAATGATGTCCACATAGCAAGGAACTATCTTATGAAGATCTTGAGAAGTTCCATGAGGTACAGTACTGACTTAATATCTGCATCCCTTCTGTTCCTTACCACTGTTTGGATTCCTTCTACCATTTGCCAAGCCTATAGCAAACCGTCGCAGAAGCCCTCTTCCCAACCTTTCCTTGCTCTCCAGACATTGTTTGTGTTGTGTTAGTTTCTAGTCTTGTGCTTCCTTAGTAGTGCATCATAGAAAAGTAATTGTCTCATGAAAGATAAACCTTTTTGCTGAATTGATGCCTAGGAGGTCTGTTGAATTTGCCTAAATAGGCATTTGTGGTTTGCCAAGCTGGTATCAATACCATTAGAGGTGGGCTGTGAGGGGAGCAAACCCTTCTATGTTCTGCACAGCTGAACAGTGGAATGGGTTTTTTTTCCCATACCTGAACACAGGCTTGCAGCCCTTAGAGTATGCAGGGACTGTCTGGAGCCCAACATCCCATGGCTGAGCAGAATCTTTTGCACTTGTTTGCACTGAAGGTATTTGGGGTTCTCCACTCCCTCTGAATTTCAGTTCCTACCAAGAAAGAACAACATAATGATGCTCTGCTTAGCTGTTTCCTCTTTTGTCATGCTGAGAAGAGTAGGCTTTTGTTTATGGAAACAACTACTTCTTTTTTCAGTGACAGTTGTGATGCTGCAGTAGTGAAATTACAGTTTCCCTGTAGAAATATTATTCTCCTTTTTTACTCCTGCATGCGGAGTTTGGAAAGGCAATCCATCATTGAATTCATCAGATCTTCCTGAATGTACTGCAAAAAGCCATGTACTCATATTTGACCTGTTTTTGAAGGTACTGAGTTTATAATGAGCTTTAGCTTTGTTCTCTAAATCCAGTGGCTGGCTGACAGCTCAAGTTTATAGAATGGGGGAATCGGTGAAAAAATGTAGAACTGCCTTTAGAGTTCAAGTTGAAGATGGGGAACACTTGTCAGCTTAGCAGACTACTTTTGTAACTTAGACAAATTACTTAATCTTGCAGTGATAAACTTCATAAATACGTAAGTGAAATAGCTAAGGGCATAAAAAAATCCTGGAGAGCTAAGGTCCTATACATGTTTGTTTCAGACTTGGAAGGATGGGATTTGTCTCATCTCGTACCTTGTCTAAATTTTAAATTACACTTTCTCCAGGATGAGCTGAAGAGAAGGGAGGGATAAATTACCTTGAAGAAGTTCCTGCTTCATTCCTGGGTGACTGAGAGGGTCTAGATAAATGGCCTGTGCTCAGCATCTGCTTATGGAATCTTGCTTGCAGAATTCCACCCAGAAGGATTATGTAATGTGAGGAGGAAAGGAACACACTTATTTCATGAGTGCTGAGAGATGTTACAAACAGGAAGTTCTTGGAAGGAAGTGCAAGCTGTTGTTACTAACTCCTGACCGAACAGGAGGAGGGGGCAGAGGAGTGTAGAGCAGTTTTGCAGAAAGGTTTGCAAGGTACAGAGCTCTAACAACTTACTGTTGTACTTCTTAAAAGGGATTCCTTCAGTTACACAAGCATGTACGTTTTGGAGGTGATATCCAAGTAGATATTTGGGGACTTAGATGAATTGCTGAACTATTTTAGAAATGTATTCTTAAAAAAAAATCCTGCATATCTGGCATGCCAAACAGTTTAAGAGCTGAAGCAGAGCTTGGCTGGAGTTACAATTATTAGTTATGTCACTCTTACTAACTTGTTTGAAACCATGTACATGGCTTTATTCCTTCTTGTCATTAACTCTTTCCCCTCCTCCCATAAGCACCTACCTACTACAGTAAAACCTTGCCAAAGTGCTACTGTACTGTTGTGATGTTGCAAAAGAGTCATAAGTCTTCAGTATTAGCTTTAACTGTTAAAGCTCTGGATACATGTCAGGTACTTGTTTGCCTGTCTCTGTCCCTCATAAAAACCACCCCTCCCTCAAAATAAATAAACCTAAAGCAAAACAAAAAAGAAAAAAAAAACCCACCCAAGCACAGACTTCGGAGGGTATTGGCATTTGGCATTTCACTGCATCTCGAGCATTTTAAAGGAATTCTTGTGTCTTTTCAAAACTGGCATGCATGTAGAAGGTCGCCTCATTTGCCATCTGAAAAAGTCATTATTCCTCCGTCCTACCTGTGTAACGTTTGACTACTGCCCTGGTAGATTTTTTGCTGCATATCACCTTACTGAACTGCTTGCACTAAACCAGTACACTGTACCTCTCTCTTTTGCAGGAGAAATGACCTAGCCTGCAGGCCTCACTCCTGGCACGCAACCAAATTTACAGAAAGTCAACCCGAGACAGCCACGTCACACCTTTCCTCCTCCAATGCCTGTGCTTCCTGGCACTTGCGCTACCATGCAAGGTGAGTCTCTGCTGAAGTTACACGCAGTGAGCTTCCACGACGAGACAGTAAGAACGTAGATCATGTTGTTGAGTGTTTTCGCAGAATCATTCTATTATATGTCTTTAGTGTTGCCTGTCCTTCTAATGCTTGAGGGGGGACCATGGGAAGTTTGACATATGGATGAGTGGATTTCAGAACAGTACATGATATGTGCGTGTGACTGAAAGGTAAGACACTGGCTTTAAAGGCAGTCAAAAGGTTATATTTCTTGCTCTGCATTTACTTTCAATGTCCACTGGTAAAGTCTTAAGCCTTTGTGAGCAAAAAGAAACCATCAAAATTAACCTTCTGAAAGTGAAATAGTAAGGAGAGAAGAAACTGAAAATACTGTTTCAGACTATTAAAAAGCCTTTTGCTAAAGGAAGGGTGCATAATGTTTCACTGTTGGATTTGAAGGTGTTATGGTTTTATTAGCTGAACTGACTTTCTGTAATCTGATCTGCCCTACAGCTGTGTTCTTGCTCATGTAGAGAGGTGATAAGACCAGTGATTTTCAGTCCCTGTTTAAAGCACCTTGATACTTGTTAAGTCTCATTTAGCGCTAGAGGAGAAGGGCTGGCACCCATGCAGTTTTAGTTGTGAAACGTTAAGCTTTCAGGCAATGCCTGTTTGTGTCTGGTGACAGGTTCTTGCTTGTTTCCTGCTCATAGGTGACATTCTTCAGCATTTTCATGAGGGATTTCCTTGGTTTGGTTTTCTTTTTTCTTTTGTTGCTTTTTTTCTTCTCAGTTCCCTTTGGCCCATAGTTATGCTGACCTTGAAGAAAGTAAGTCTGGTGCACAATCCCAGTTTGGAAAGCATGCTTGCATTTCTTGTACTGACTGCTGTATGTTCTCCATCATTATTTCTTGGTGTTAATTTATCATAATAGTTAGAAGAACATTAATACTTTAAGATTTTATTTTACTTTGAAAAATACTTTTAGCTTGTAAAATGATTTTTGCAATCATTTTACATCATTTGTTTTCTTTGGAATCTCTCTACTGTTTTTAAAATAACTTGCTATCTGCTCTTGGATAAAGTGTGAGTGTGTTAACATTTAGACAGAAAAGGTTTAAAGATTTTTTTTACTGAAGTAAAATTCCTTGTACCACGAACAAAATTCCAAAATTTGTAAGACCTTTATAGCATTGTCATCAGGAGCTCTCAGATACTTCTGCTGTCAGACTACTGAGTCTTCTAATTGAGCTGTAAATCAGCATATGCTTCCTGCTCTTCCTGATAGTTGTCCTTGTATCTAGTGGAAGTGAAACACTACAAGACACATCTCAAAGCATGATTTTATAGGAGCCGGGCTAATAACAATATTTTAAAAAGTATTAATTTGGTTCAAGGCCAGTTTGAAAATGAACTTTGGGTGGGAAATTGTGAGTATAAAAGAAAAGGGGGAGGGGAATAGGGCAGTCCTCTTCCCCCACATATCAGAAATATCAGCAACTGCTGGTAGACATCAATATTAATAAAAAGGGCAAATTCTTTCTCAGATGCTGCTGGAATATTTAGTGGCTTTAGCACAGTCTAATACCAGGGTTGCCAGGGCACTGCCATGCTGAACCCGTTGCCTACCTGTGCTGCCCACTTGAAAGGTGATGTATTTGGGAGATCTGTCAGTCCTGGTGTCTGTTGCCCAAGACAGTTTCAGTGGCAGAGCTGACTTCATACTGGGGCTGCTGGAGGCCTAGCATTCCCAGAGTGCCAGGCCAAGGACTTGGATATTTGAGAATCCCAGTTGCAGAGAGGGATTCTGCAAAAAGAAAAGGTGAGCAGCTTCAGAGATTCCCCATTTTCAAAATATAGTTCGCAAACCCAAGAAGCACAGTGCACTTCTAAGTAAAGCACTAAGCTGAACCAGAAACACAGCAGTCAGTGAGTAGCTGAAAGCAGCAGTATGCATGAAGATAATAGAAATAGACTGAGGAGGGAATATTTCTAGCCCAAGGATCCCATCCTTCAGCTGTTTCTGGAATTTCTTGTCCTTCCTTGAGCTAAGCATCTGAGATTAGTATTCACAGCCTAAAATCCCCTGAATGTGCCCGCCTTCATTTTCTCTCTGAGTGTGGAAACTAAACCACTTGTAAAACCAGAGTTCAGAGAGGACAAAGGGATGTTTTTGCACTCTTCCAAGGAAGGATGTATCTGGATATTGTGTGTTGTGAGGTGGGGCACGGCTGAACAAAACAACCCTCTGAAAATTGTCCTTATTACCTAGGTTGATACTAGATTAAGCTACAGGCAAATTGGGATGGGGGGAGGGAAAGATGTTTTGGGGTTTTTTGCCAGCCTACTGAATTTGGACTTTTGAGAAGGTGCATGAAACCGTAGGAAAACAGACCATAAGGGACTCTATCTACACTGATACATAGGAGTATCAGTAGAAGAGAAGGTAGTTCTGGCAGGTGTAAGTGCCTCTCACACAAAGCTAGAGCATTAGACCTTGTAAGCTTTTGGTGCTTTAATTTCTCTCTGTGAGTCTTCTGCTCTCTTTTTTACAGAAGTCATACCTTAAGAACATGGATACAGGCTTTTCTGGCCTACCCTAGACTAAGGCTGAGTGCACTTTTCTGGGAGTTATGGATATGAGCTGCCTTAAATTGCTGAAAGTTCAGACCCTGCATTTTCTTCCAGTAGGATATAATATAATAGAGGACCTTATGATCTTTTTTTCGTGCCCGTGGGTGTGCAATTGAAACTAATAACCTCTTCAACTCTGTTCTGGTGTGGGTATGCTTTGGTAAGGCTGCTTAAACTGAGGTTTTGGGGCAATTAGGGTCAGGTACATCTGGTCTGCAATTACATGTGGTCTGATTTGCTGAGATGATGTCATTTCTGGGAGGGCACAAAAGCAGAAGCTGATGCCCCAGGGTTTGGGGGGGAAGAGTGCTTATTAGCCAAAATAGTCAAGATTGGTGTTTGTAGATTATTCCTCGACTTTACTTGCCAGACATTGACTAGCAGTGTAGGTACTTTTGTGAATCCACTCTAAACAAAAACATTGAAAAAATGATATCCTGGGATGCCAGGCTCTGGCAGAGAAATGGCTTTTGTACTCTCTTCCATGTCAGGGTTCATGGGGTGATTGCCCTGCAGTTAAGGACTTTGCAGTAGCACACCACCAGAAACTTTCCTGTCCTGTCTTTGAAGCTTTTGCTGCATCTACTGGGTTTCCGTTAGGTATTTTCTAACAGAGCTTTCACCTCTTAGGCTGATAATATCTGCTTCACATTTGATACCAGCAGATCTACATGAAACTTGTAAATTGAAGCTTTCCTGCACAAGTGTCATCTTTATTTTAATCAGTTCCAAAATATCTTAGTGCTGAAGAGAGAAATAACAGCAATTCATAGCGATATATGCCCTACATTCTTCATTAACAAGGGAGATCCTATTAGTGACCCAAGACACTTTTTACATGAACCACAGTATCCGCCTAAGATGACAATTAAGATCCTTTTAAGTATTCAGCAAGGTGTTTTAGATTTCTGAAAATAAAAGAATGAAAGAATAAAAAGCCCACAAGATGAGGCCAGTCTTAGTGCATATTGTTAATAAAATGCTTTTAGAAAATAAGCACAAGTATACCTTCTCTTATTTCACATAAATTGCTTCTGACCATGTTGTGTAAAAAAGTTACAAAGGCTACAGTAATAGATGGGGGGAGAAAAACAATTACTGTGTTAATGCTGAATTCCAAAGAACTGTTGAGTTGACCTTTGCAATATTTTTGACAGAAAAAAAGATCTATATCACTCCTTGTATATCTTATGTGGACTAATCTAATTTCATTGCTAGCTTTCACAGGTTTCTTTACTGCACAAGATTTGATAGATGTTCCATTTAATTATAGCTACAGGGAAGTGGAATAATTCTGGGATTTCTACCAAGGGGCTTTGCATGCAAGGGCAAGAATTTGAATTTGGTATATAAAAAGAGGAGGAGCTGCCAGTGAAGTTCAAACAGGGAGATGTGATGAGAATAATTGGAAAGACTGTCGTCCCAGTATCAGTGTGTTGGATTGACAGGAGGTGAGTGCTGTGAGAGATAGAAAAGAAAGAAAACAGAACAAAACTGATTAGGTAGGAAAACATCAGAAGCAGCAAGATTTTGAAATAATGTCCTAGGCAAATTATCTAGAGAAAGCACAGTATCAAAGATGATGTTTCTATAGAGGAAAAGGTGGCGAGGGGAACTGGTGGCAGGAAGGATTCTTGAAGGAAGGTGAGAAGTTTAGTTTTGACCATGCAAAGCTTACATTTGTCCGGCATCTTCTACTATCATTTTCCTGTCATTGTTGTGGAACTGAATGATGATATTGTTGTAAAGGTGTCAACCTGCGAGTGGGTTGAAACTGTATTGGTAAGGTGCATGTGGCGGCTCAGGACTATAAATGGTGGCATTTGAGGCAAATGTTTTTAGTGAACCTCCATTTAGAAGCCATGTAGAAATTAAAATATTAAATGAATGGGAAGATTGGTTAAGCAGGACAAGGCAATAACTGTATGGGCTGAAGAAGTTTATAGTAAGATTACAAAAGATGAACAGGGAAGTACGTGAGTTTTAATCACTGTAAGAGTCAGGGTGCCTGGAAAATAAGCTGAAAAATAAGTTGGTTTGTCCTGCGAAAGAGAGAGCTAATGGAGCCCAAACTTAATTTGTCTAAAAGCAAAATCAGAAAAAACAACTTGCAGAGGGAGAGGGGAGCCTTCAAGGAGATAAAAAGGTATTACTTACTGGTAAACTTAGAAGGGGAAGTTGAGTTAGTCAGATTTCAAGCTTTGAATCAGTGGCAGAGTATAAAGCCCTGACTTTGTGTTCAAACTTCCAATTTTAATAGATTGTCTTGAGTAGCTACTATGCAGATAGATCTTAACCAATGTTAGTAACATTGGTGGCTGTATATTTATAATAATGTTGTGGCATTTTTTGACTGGCATATTTATGCTAAGGCTTTTTGTTTCTTTCCAGCCATAGTTGTTCTTCTCATGACCTGTCAAACTCGTGGGATCAGTCAAGTCTTCATCGCACTTCTGACCAATTCAGCTCTTTGGGAAGTATGGACAGCTGGGACCACACTCCACAAGTAGCCCAGTACGGAAGACTTTCTTCTGCAAGGTCTAATAGTAGCATTGATCATCTAGGGAGCCAAAGTAAGCGGGATTCAGCCTACGGGTCTTTCTCCACAAGTTCTAGCACCCCTGACCACACTCTGTCCAACGCAGACACTTCTTCGACAGAGAACATGCTATACAAAGTAGGCCACTGGGAGACTTCTAGGCATGGAAGCAAGTCAGGCCAGTTCTTGAATGACAGCAGTGGAATAGAGGAAAAACCCGGGTATTTGCCAGCTCCCATCCAATATGAGAACAATAAAAGTCCTAGAATAGAGGAGCACCCCGATGTCAAGCTCACCAGCTCTGGGAGATCCAGTTTTGGACCTGTGTGGTATGTTCCTGATAAGAACAAGTCTTCATCTCCTCCCCCCCCACCTCCACCACTTCGCAGTGACAGCTTTGCTGCTACCAAAGGCCATGAGAAAGCCCATGGCCCTGTGTACTCAGAGGGTGCCAGCATGCAGCACTTCACAGCCCTGAACCGGTCTCAGCCTAGGAATGACTGGAGCTTGGAAACTATGGAGCAGCAGCGGCGGCCCTCCAGGGCATGTGACAGGAGGGTCAGCAGCTCAAATTATAAATCTGATCTCAGTTCAGAACACACTTTTTGTTCAGCTGGTGAAAGGTACAACAGTAATACAGGAACTGTGAACAAACTGCAGTCATCCTTGTCCAACACTGATGTTCGGTTTGCACAGCCTATTTACAGTTACCACCACCAGCACCAGTACAGTGATGAAAGCACTTTTTTTCACAGTGCAAGAATCTTAGCTGCGCCTAAAGATCAGCAACATTATCTGTCCTATAGTGACATACAGGAGTCACCTACAGATCATTTTCATGGCTACAGTCCAGACCAAGCTGGGCTCCCCAACACTTCCTCTTCTTTGAACAGTGCTGCTGAACAGAAGGTGGACAATACTGGACAGAGTCGCTATTACTGTGTGACGGTAAAACAGCCTGCTCAGGGAAGCTCAAAGCCACTACAACTCAAGGATGAGAGCTGGAAACCTGGAGTGGGGACTGATCCACCTCTTGGATCTCAAGAAAATCTTGCAGTTGTCACAATGGTCCAAAAACCAAAATACTATCTACCTCAACAATCTGTTGAATCTTCACTGAAAGGGTGTGAGAACAGCAGTCATCACCCTTTGGACGGGGATGCTAGGTGTGCTGTAGTAGAAGAAGCTAGAAAACCCAATCACACTGAAAAGTCTGTACAAAAGAAAAACTTTGAGAGCAGCTTTGAGGAAAGTGAAACCAGGTATGATCAACAGGAGTATGTAAAGGGCTGTGTCCTTACCACCGAAAAAAGATCTGCTCAGAAAGATTTTAGGTGGGGGAAAGATGAGAGTAGCAAGATTTCTCCTCAGAAGACCCCAATGTTGCACTCCTTAACTCAGGAAGGGAAAAAGCAATCTAACAACAGCTCAGAAGTGGTAACAGAGCGACAGGCCCCATTTGACACTCACTTGTCTAAACAGGCACGAAGAAGTGACCGTTTTGCAACAACCCTGAGAAATGAGATCCAAATGAGAAGAGCAAAGCTGCAGAAAAGTAGAAGCACTGCTACATTAGTAGGGTCATCTGAAACAGAAGAGTGCAGTGAGACCTGGAAGCCAGATTCAGCAGAAAATGTCACTGTCTCCCCAGACACTAACTTTACCACCATCTACAAAGATCACCTCAAGGAGGCCCAGGCCAGGGTTCTGAGGGCAACATCCTTCAAACGGCGGGACTTGGAGCCCAGCCCCACTGAATATCTACCCAGGTCACCCGAGCGGAAAACTGGTAGTTACAACTGTTCATTATTGGCTTTGGTTTCCGAAGATGTGTCTGGATTCCTCGAGGCTACACAAGCTAAACCGAGCCCCACAGGGAGTGGCACTCATCACGTTTCTCGCATTGGAGCCAGGAAGAGGTTCACAACAGAGCAAAAAATAAAGTCTTACTCTGAACCGGAGAAGATGAATGAGGTGGGAATGACGGAGGATGAGTGCCGTGCTCATTGCTGTCCAAATCCATCTGAAGAAGCCCTGGGCTCGTTTGCAGACAGGTGGAAATTTTTTGAAGAAACAAGTAAGCCTGCACAAAGGAGACCACCACAGAAACCAGCTCCCTGCAGTCTAGCTGAGGGACAGCCTGAGAGGCCAGATAGGAAAGTTCACAGTGGACAGGAGGGAGAGGAGTCATGGTATGAGAGAAGAGGTCGGGCAGCCTCTCTTGGACTAGAAACTGTACATGCTGCAAAAGATAACGTCCACCATAGTAGCAGCAGTAAGGCTGCTGATAGGATTGTGAAATCTGAGCAGCCACAGCGCCTGGGAACCTTTGCAGAGTATGAGGCGTCATGGAAGGAGCAGCGGAAGCCGATAGAGCCACGGAACTCAGGGAGGTACCATTCAGCTGATAATATTCTTGATGCAGGCCACGAACAACATGAGAAAGCACAGTACACCCATGAGAGGTCTAGATCATCTCCTTCTGCTGATTTCTACAAACAGGTACAAGTGTCTTTTGCTTTTATCCTTTCAGCTGCCCAGATGAGGGGACAGGAGGGTGGTTGAAGGGGATTTTTATGAAGATTTCCATTTTAGGAACACAATGTAGTATGGTGTTTGCCTTTTGTCAGTAAGAGAATGGTTGTTATAGGTAGCTCCTATAACTAAAATGAAGCTGATCAAAGTTTGCATTGCACAGGAATTAAGTGTAGCAAAGAACAATTGAATAAAGTAATCTCTTGTGTGTTGTAGCCAAATACTGATTTGATAATATCCTCTTTTTACAGTAGAGATATAGGAGTATCAAAGCAATCTTCACCCATAGTTTTCTTCATTGGTGTGGCTGCCTTCCCCATTTTAAGGCATTCTATTCTCTGAAACTATGAATAAAAATATTTCAAGGGTAAATAATGCCTACTTTTGTCCAGTTTTGTTAATGGTCTAATCATTTTCCATGGATTTCCTTTTTTCTTATAAACTGACTTGATGCAAAAGCTACATAGGACAAAACTTCTGCCTGATAAAGGATAGAGATTAAAAACATGCCTGTTAAAGCTACACTTCAGCAACAAGTGAAACTGCTTAGTGTTTTATAGCAGTTTGCTTAAGATGTATAAATTTATTCCTTAGAGAGATGCCAAATGTCTGTTCAACTTGCATGTAAATATTAAGTTAATTTTTAACTGAGCAGGGCCAGGGAATGGTTGGCAGGTGGCAGAGGAAGTAAACAGAGAAACCAAGTCTCTTAAGTTCTCTGTTTAAAAGATGTTGTTCAAGCTGCTCCAAGATTGCCTCATTGTATAAGGAGTCGTAGTATGTTCAACCTGTGTTGAGCTTCACCTCATGCAAGAAAAGAACTGAGGCAATGCAGTTGTATGTTACTTTTTCCTCTCTTGGTAATAACATTGCATGCATACGTACATGCACACACATCCACATGGCACCTCTATGTGTGTGTAGAAAGGGATTAGAATAAGAATAGCTCAAAAAGAAACATATACGTTGATCTCTAAAAGTTGTGGATTCTTTTTCTTTTATTTTTTTGTGTGTCTTTAAGTTTGGCAAAAGTTATTTTTGAACTCTTATGTGCAGACTTAACTATGTGAGTAATTTGTTAGAGATTCCAAGCACTGGAAATACTCATATGAAAGTTATTTTGAAAATTAAATTAACTAAATTATTTAATAATTGCCTACCCAGCAGAAAATCATCATATCATCTATTCCATGTATGCATTTCTGGTTTATTAGTCAGTGCCTTCAAGTTCAGTATAGGCCTCCTGGGGCAAAAAGCAGACACCTGCTTAGGCACCTGGAAAATATGGTGATAAGCACATTGAAGATGCTTACAACCGACTCGAGTAAGTAAAGATGTTTTTGCATATGTGATTCAGATGATTCCAGTGCTAATGCGCAATTAAGTTTCCTGTAGGTTCAGTGTTTGTAATGCAAAGCTGTGCTTTGGGTGTGGTTGTTTGAAGATAGTGAGATAATAAAACTCTGGAACAGGGATGTTGTGTGTTTTGCTGAGAAACTGAAGTATGCCGTCAGGGATTCAAAAGCTGGTGCGTACTTACATCTTCTAAAACGGGAGCAGCTCTTCTCTAACTTCTTTGCCACATTTTTTTTTGTCTTTGCCAAGTGAAAGTTGCAAACGTTAATATAAATGTTAAGCTCTTCTGTAGATCAACAAAGTAGAGCAGTAAGTCGAGCACAGCCAGGTCGGTAGTGCTGTGCAAGAGGTCACATAGCATACTGTACCACTTAAAACCAAACAAGCTTAAGACATACTGTGCTGTTGACTTCATGTATATTCAAACAGAGCAAACCCACAAATAAGAGGTTCCATAATCACAGATTTTTTTGGGAGTCTGAAACATGATGACTTAGTGTCTTACTTCTGCTATAAACCACTTTTAGGAAGTCTCAGTTGAAGTAAGGAGGCAAGCAGAGGATTTAAAGGAAGATGGGGAGCGTATTTTCTCTAAAGTTAACAATCTGGATGAAAGGAACTGCACTGTAAGGTAAGTATTTCTTAATTTCTTGCTTTAAGAGATTCTTTCTGACAACTCTGATCGGATCTTTTCCTGACCCAGACTGGAAGTTTTGCTGATGATTTCAATGCAATGCTGTTTTCGCTTGTTTCCCTCTTTCTCCCCACATATTTCAACCTGCATGATAGAATTATTGTTAGAACTGAAATTTACAGGGAGTCTAGGGTAAGCTTGAAGAAATTCTTAAGTGATGAGTGTATTACAGTTTGTTCAGAGCCAGATGATTTTTATTTGTGTGCATGAAATGATTCAGGTATTTTTCATGTTTATCAGTTACAGGTTTTTGGTGGAGGGGGGTAGGCAGGGTTGAGGGAATGCTTGAGGTTTCCAAAAAAAGTTTTCCAGTATTATCCTTGGCAAAGACAGCATGCTACTGGAACACAGTAGTGCTGTAAATTGGACTTTTCTCTACTTGTGCTCTTACCGAATGCAGTACGTGAACAGAAGCCACCAAAAGTTATTTTCAGGTTTGATCAGCTCCGCTTTTCTTTGTTAATTAGTGTTTTAATGAAACTGTACGATATTTTCAGACCCCTTTCAAATGTATGACTGTATACACAATGCAGTTAAAGCCCTTAAATGTGTTGCATGCAGGGGGGTGTCCTCCTCCTCCTTCTGGCCCACTGTTTGCAGGAACTGTTGTAATATAAGCAGTGATTTCAGTGATTGCAGATAATGCAGCTGCTGAAGCGGTGTGTGGCAGCTGAGCTGAGATTGTGCACACACTGCTATCACCAGGCTTGACGGCTCCGGGTTTCCTAGCAGAAGAAACACATGTTTAGAAAAAATAACTTCTATGGGCTTTTCTCAGCTCTGGAAGTGGTATTAATCTCTCAAGGGGAGAGAAAATGATGAACTGTAGCATATATGTACTCTAGTCGTGACTGTAAAAGCTTGTCAAAAATTAGTATTTATTTGTGGTTTTCTCTGTTTGTATTTTGCATTGCTTATGGCCCCACTGAAGAGGTCACCTGCTAT
>JANHGB010041533.1:0-27933 GCA_026283785.1 Coracopsis vasa
GATTCACTGCTCAGCACGGGGCACGGTTTGCTGCTCCGCATCATGAGAGCACCTGGTCAAGTAAAGCAAGGGACTGGTTGATGTTACTGTGCTGTTCTCCTGAGGAAAGCTTCGCCTTGCGGTGTTCCAAAATGCCTTTGTACAGTAGGGCTTTCCTGAGGTTTATCTGAAAAGCACGTGTCTGTGCCCCGTTTTTTCCTGACATAATAGTGTCATATTCGGTATTTTTTCCAATGAGGACACTCAATAAAGAGAGGTTACAGAGAAATTTAGTGTAAATTACGGATTGTTTCCTAAAAGGTGAATGGACAGCTGTAGTCCCCGGTGGTTATAAAGATGATTGTCAGGTTAAAGATAACATCTGACCTTCCTTGATTTCCATTTCATCTTGGACTGCTGTAGCATACAAATATGAATACAATACAACATGCTTTGTCATTTACTACTATATACAAACTTGCATTTATAGCCTTGCACATCTGAAGTGCAAAAACTAGCAAATAAAGCTACAAGTAGGAATCAGAATGATCTGATCTTTTTATCTCTTAAGTTCTACCTTTTGAATCTGAGATTTGTCAAAAAGACATAGCTTTGTTTTATTTTTGTAAGACATGAACATCTTGTATTTTAAACAAATAAATCCTAAACCCCATCTTTGTTCCCAAACAAGTGGCAGAATTAGCAACATTCCAGTTACAGAAAAGTTGTTTGGTTTAGCTCTGTTTTTCTTTTGCTCTTCACTGGTGGATACCAAGTTTGTGTTTTTAATTCAGTTCTACAGAAGCCTTAAATATTTCCACATAAAAGTTATTTTTAGGAGATACGTATTTTTTACTCACCTCGCATTTCTTTGTATTTGCCAGTTCCCTGTTGTCATAAACTACAGAACTGCATTAACTTGCAACAGGCAAGGCAGCTGCCACCCCCTGAGAGCCCTGCTCTGGTAAGGTTTTCATGATGTGTTATTATTTGGGGATTTGCATCTTATGCAGACTTTACTCATGTGTTACCTTAATGCTGTCTGTAACATACACTGTGTTACCCATCGCCTGCTCATTGAATAATCTGACCTTTACCAGCAGCTATAGAATTTCAGCATAATAAATTATGTTTTTATGGTGTTCAGTGGGTGACACTTCCTCACATGAGGATTATGCTTCAGCCCCTTTACAAGACTAGAGAATCCATTCTTGAGCAAGCCACTAAGGCAAGGCCTTGGATACAAATATATCCCAAGTGGTGTTAAGATACATATCCAGTAAAACAGATGCAGCCTATTACATTGAATAAATGAAGGTAATACCCAAATGAAATAGTAAACAGTAGCCTGAGCCAAGTAAACATGCAAAATCTATTGAAGTTAATGATTAATAAATAGAATTGGGTAGTTAACATGACAAATGAGTGCTTGTTTATAAGAAAACTGTTCTGAATAAGGAATTGCTTAAGCTAAAAAGAGTTGATTATTAAGAGAAATCCTCATTGTATATGCAGCCAAGCATGTGGTCACTGTGCTTCAGGACATTTATTCTCAGGAGAGAAGGAAGTTTCATCGAAAGAGGGAAGCAATTTCCTGAGAAAATGTAGTTTTGTTCCATTTGTTCCTGGAGGGGGTTGTTATTTAGATGGTGCAATGCCTTCCACACTTGTGGAAGGCACATTTCAAAAGTTGGCTGATTAATTCTCCTGCATTCTACAGCAGCCGAAGAGTGACTGCCTTGGTGTTCATCATCATTTCACAGTTAGCTTCTCTTCTCCCTGTAACTGGGATTGCTGTCTGTCAATTACCAGTTGGAAGGTGCTTAGTGGAACAGAAAACCTGTACAGAAGGGAAAGCTTAAGAAAGTATTTCTCCTCTGGAATTATTAATACTTTGCTATTGCTTTTTGTCTCCATGGGTTTTTTGGCTGAGTGTGGGTGAGGGAAATCAGGATTGCCCATCATCTTCTGACGCTCCTGTAACTGTGTGTTTGCCCCACATCTAGAACTCCGTAGATGGGTAGGTAAAAATGAAAGCTGAATGCAGCACTGGTTATTTCTTCTGTGGCTGCTTGCTCACAGGGTAATTGCACTGAAAGTAAAGCGCACACTGGAAGTGGTGTAGCAGGTTCCTGTAATGATCTGTGGTGGACATGAAACCTGCCAGCACCAAGGCCCTTATCACAGATGGGTGGTGGATGAGGAGAACCTTGCCTCAATCATGGATGTGCTGGAGCTGTGAGAGTTTTCACTTCCTTCATATGGGTGTGAACTAAAAGACTGTGTGGAATAAGGCTTGTGTGCTTGCAAAGAGCAAGAGCTCTGGCCAGGTGCCAGAGCTGCCTGGGAGAGTCAGTGGTTTCATTTTTGGTTTTGCAGTAGGTAGCTGGTATGATTCACATTGAGCCACTTGGCCAAGATGAGCAGAAGTAACTGGCCATAACTTAAGCGACAGCAAGTCTGCTTTCTCTGCCCCACTTCTTACAGCTATCAGTTCTTACCTAATATTCATATAAAGTGTACTTGTAATCAAGGTATTGCTTTAATCATGTGCCAAATGTGCACAGCATTATTTACCCAACAGTGCGTGATACAGAGGTTAGGAATGAGTTGTGGGGGTGGCAAATCCTTACTCTGCTGTTGTTGCCCTGCATAGAAAGCCTTTCTACTATTTGGGCTACCATGCTGCTTCAGAGCTGTGCTGCCATAGCTCATAGTAGCTCTGGAGTCAGGACTAAACTTGGCGCTGGCTTGAACTTGATCTTCTGCAGAGGTTAGATATGAGGAGTGTGTGAGTGAGGCGTGGTGGTACAACTGGCTGCGGAGTTATTTTGCATTTTAAGATGATCCCAAATATAGTAGAAAACTCAGAGGGCACACTGAACCATTTTTCAGCAAGGAAATAAATAGCACAGGCTGCCTTGGGAAATGGAGGAGCAGAACAAGTAAGAAAAGGTGACTGTGGGCTTGGGGCTGGGAGGGGTGGGAAGTGTTTGCCTTTAGCCAGCATCTTGCCAGGATGTCAGTTTGTGTCGTGGGTGATCTGGTGTTTTAAAGTTTGTGAGTTGCTGTTGATGGAATCGAAGTTGGAGCTAATGCCACTGCATCTAAAAGTCAGATATTTTATTTGCTTTGCTTTTGGGTTAATAGCTGTGCAATGTGGAGGACGTGAGGAATTGCCTCCTTCTCTGCTTCAGGTATTGCTAAGCACTTGGAGTTAGCACTAAAATCAGAGAGTACTTTTCACCTTAGTAAAGTGGTTTGTAAGGAATCTTAGATACTGAGAAAATACCTTTATTCCCCACCTCCTGTATTTAAACTTTGTGTGGTTTTCATAGCAGAGTTAATGTCAAATCAATGGATGTTGTGCAGCTGGGAGCTCAGTGGGCTTCAAGGTGAGGTATCTTTATCTCCAAGGTAGAGATAAAGTGATCCAGCAATTATCAGATTTAAGAGTCTCAGATTTAAAGTGATCCAAGGTGGATCCTTGGTTATCACTTTAAAACCAAGACTCTTAAATCCATGATACTTGACTACCACTGTTGTTCAGTGAGAACAAAACTAATGATCTAGGATTTCCCTGAGTATATATGGATGTGACTATTGATTCGCAAGCGTGTTCCTGCTTCATCAGTTCAGCATCTTTTTCTAAAAGCACATTTGTAACTTCCCTATTAGAGAATAGATTTATTTGCTTTTTAATTCTTATTATACATTCATTACTCTGTCAGTAGCAGCTGTTCAGTGTCAGAAACGAGCTGAATACCTGTGAGTGCATCCGTTCTACTTTAAACTGTGTGATGATGCTGCAGCTCAGCTCGTGATTTTTGCTCATCACTTGTCTTGGTGTGCGGGGAAAATGCCTGTATCTCCATACACTGATAATGGGGAATATTTTATAGCATGGAAGTATAATGGCAGTTAGAATATTAACATATATATCAATTAAAAAGTATCTAAGAATGCTTGAAAGCCTGTGAGACTAGAAACAGGTTGACATGACAAGGACAACCTTAAAATAGCATGTTACATTCCAGTACTTGTGCTCTTCATATTTGTACTAATTAAAGACTTTTTCATTATTATTTTAATAACTCTGAAGTGGTATTTTGTTTTCACTCTCCTGACTATAGAAAAAGAGATTGAGAGTAATGCCAGGACAGTTACAGAAATGCCCAGAGGATTTCTTTAAAGAATTATTTATCATGTAGAAATGCCTCTTAATGGCATGTTTAGCCTACCCCATTGTGCTTTTGTTAAAGCATTGCCAACATGCAAAAACATATAACTAATGGTTATGTTTTCCAAAATCACTTGTTAGATCTGTACAGCAGACCTGGTTTATCTTTGGTGTTAACTATTTTATGCCACTGTGCAGCCCATTTTAAAGGGAAAACAGTATCAGTACAGTCTGATCCTTGTTCTGCTTAGCTACGTGCTTTACCTGTGACTTAACGTTCTAGGAGACACAACAGTAGATTCAGGTAACGTGAAAGGATGGTTATTGTGCGTTTTCTAAACCACTCTAGTACACGTTACAAGGTACAAGACGTTCTGAACTACATCTTAACTGAGGTTTTCCTCTGTACGTGCAGTTACTCAGGTCCAACTACAGTTACTACAGGTAGAGGTCTGGTTTATAAAACTGCTTGTTTGTGTGTTTGCAGAGTAACTTTAGAACAGGAACTGCAGTGGTGATAATCCCTTTAGCTGAGGTTCTTAATGAATATTGCTCTTCCACAGCAGCCCCAATACACATGTGCAAGGCAGGGCTCCTCAGGGAGCAGTGGTGCCTGTTGCACACCCCTGTGTGGCTCCACATCTCTGGGCCGCAGTGGTTGGGGTTAGCAGGGATTGAGTACTCAAACACCTTCATTCCCATGCTGAAAGTTTTGACCTTTAAACAATGCAACTCAAAATGTGTCAAGCATGCATGTGCTGCTGTACATTTCTTAACTTCCTCCCATTCCCAAATAGTTGTGTTTTCAGCTGTGCCTCTACTCACGAGACCCTTCCCACTTCTGCAATTGTTACATCCCTTACACACCATCTACTCAGCTCCATCGTCAGAAATGGAGAGTGGCCCATAAAATAACTGAATAACTGTCCTCCTTGGTAAGTGACCCTTAACCTTTTTAAGGGCCTCGCTTCTTAGAATCACAGAATGGTTTGGGTTGGAAGGGACCTTAAAGTTCATCCAATTCCAGTCCCCTGCCACAGGCAGGGACACCTTCCACTAGACCAGGTTGCTCCAAGCCCTGTTCAACCTGGCCTTGAACACTGCCAGGGTTTACACTAATCCTGCTCATGCAAAGCGTAGAAAAATATTAGCATAGAGAAGAACTGAATAAATTATAATATTAAGTATGTTGCACCATGAAGAGATTCTGCTCAGTCAGGAGTATGAGCATGTTCTGGTTTGTATTTCCCAATTCATTTGCTTGGAAAAGAAATAAAACCCAAATAAAGGGTTTGTGCGGAGCACACGTGTGCCCTGAGGCACTTCTTTGTTACATCTCACAGTGAGAACAAAGGTAACGCTTGTGTTCAGTTTTCTTTCACAGCCTGCTAGCGTGAGCTTTTCCTTCAGTTGCACAGATGCTTTTACAGGAGGAAGCACTGTCATACTGTTACATCCAATAGCTTTTCCTGGGATTAATTTCCAACATGCTCATTTCTGGCTGTAGACCCCAAAGGCCCCAGCTATAGACAGCCAGAGGGGCTGACTCTGGCCTAGTGCAAGGCATTTCCTGCCCTGAGCCTTCTGTAGGTACTGGAGAGAGCCCACTGTTCCTTGTTGGATCATGTCTCTGCTCTCCACAGCATCACTTGGACATGGCTCTTTATTCCTGTAATTGAATTTTTTATATTAGGACTTTACTCCTTGGTTCAGGATAACACGTACTGATGAGCCTGAAACTAAAGTCAACCTCTCGCTGGTCTTCTAAAGAGCAGGCTAAAGCTATGCTACATCCATCTTAACTTGGATCAATAGCAAGCTTCATTTACAGCAGTATTTGCTAAAACAAGAACTTAGCCAAAATAAAACCCTCCTATTTTGTGTGCATGCAGTGATTGCTCAGCTGGGTACAGGCTGAGTTGATATTTTAAATACATATCAAAGAGTTTTGTAAATTTGATGTCCATTTCTGTACACCAGGAGCCACCTGCACAACTTGAACCAAGAAGTCTACTAAGAAAGTTGTGTTTAGAGAAACAGGCTGCAGATAATGAGTGTTCATCTAATGCTTTGCAATGTCAGTTCCTCACATTCAGTGAAGCATGAGGAGCATTCACTGTCTGTCAAGTCAGATACTACAAAACACTTGCTGTAACTTCATGCAGTGTTGCAGTTTACAGTTCTGCTCTGATTTATGGCAGAGGGCACCTACAGCTGAAGGAGTCCACATTTAAATGAGTGCTGCCATCCTTGTCCTGTTGAGTTTGCAGGGCTGGTTGAAGCTAGGGGTACAATTACAGAGAGCCTGTATTGTGATACTTGTTGGTAACAGGATGCAAGTATCCTGTGCTGGAGAAAAAGAATACCAAATTGATGTAACTGGTCAGAATCGCTGTAACTTCCTGTGGCCCAAGCAATGTGTCAGATGCTTTGTTTCTTCGTCTCCAGTAGTTGTACATCTTTTGGAAAGATTTCACTAAGTTCAGTTTACCTGAAGTGTGTGATAAGCAGAACACACAGTGAGTCATTCTCAACAAGTGTTTTGTCTTGGAAGCTGCTCAACTGTAGCTTATGAAATGTCACTTCTTCAGCTGTGCCAGTTGAGTCTGAGGAGCTGGAAGCTGCGTATCACTGCACACTGCGTGCTGGCTCGTAGCAAAAGCCAGGAATTTATGAAATGAGGACATTTGTTTCATAGCTGAAACTGTCAACCCAGTAGTCAGCTGCTATTTCCTGTGCCACAGCCACTTTGGGTTGGGAAGAGCATGAACTCCTGACCTTCAATAAATCACAAATTGTGCGTATTAAAGTATTTTGGAATACATAAAATCTGTAATAAATTTTTCAAAGGACCTTTCCGTGTTTAGGAATAGGGTTTGGGGCTTCTTTTGGGGCTTTCAATAAAGTGCATTCGTTACCACACTGCAGCTTCATGTGCCTTTTTCCTAACACTCACTTCCATGCACACACCAAGCGTGCAGAAGCCGTATCCAGCGCTCACTCACTGGCTTCTGGCAAAAGGGAGGGGACAGCCTGGGACAGCAGACAATGGGTGGAGGCTATTTCTGGCAGCAGCAGCAGCCCTGTTTGATGCTGGCAGCTCCCTTTTATGCTCGTTTAAAGTTCTTACAAAGCTACAACACAGAGGTGCAAGTAATTTTGTGTCACTGAACCAAATCGAGGTGACCGCTTCCTCCCTTGCACTGGTGCCTGTGGGACTGAGTAGGGACCTATGTGAGACAACTGGTTTGAACTTAAAGGTCGATTGGCTGCCTGCAAGCTTTGCAGCTCAAGGGCACAAAGTGGGATCACTGCAGTCCAGGTTTGCATCAAGTTAGCTGCCATGAACCTGAACTTGAAGACTCTGATAGTGAGCCAGCAGTCTTGTTGCACTGTTTTCACTCCTTCATTGAAGTCTCCATTACATTGACATCATCTTTATGATAATAAATTTGCTCAAGTTGTGTTATATATTAAAACTTGCTTTAAGTTCTGACCTCTCCAATCTCTTTTCTGTTCTTAATATGGTGCTTTTGGGGGCTTTTTTGCACAATGAAAGCATACATACTAAAAGAATGGCAATACTATGTAGGTAAGGGGTAGTTTTACAGCGCTACTTTCCATAGCTTTGCATGTTATACAGAAGAGCTGAGACAGTAAATGTGCAACTAGTGGTAATGTCAAACAACAACAAAGTGATACAGCAATAGAAAGGAAAAATGAAAAAGCAGCAGGAGATTCTGATTCATGGTGCCTGTGGTCGTCTTGCACAAGGCACGGAAGTAGGAAGTGAGACTGGAGTAGGTTCTGTCCATAGCATCCCATTAGTTGGTCATTTTGCACATTACTTTCCATGAAGACAGCTGTGTATACAGCTGATTCATGCTGTGTAAATACACACTATAATGTAATACTGAGTTCAATAGCCTTGTTTTTGTGCTTTTGGTAGATAGATGTGTTTAGTTTTCATTATGAAATATGGGTTCTGTTTATTTCATAAGCATGCAAATAGTTTTGCATTTTTACAAGCTCCTCTGTTTGAACAGCGTGTTCAAAACTGCTTTTGTTATGAAATGTATCACCGCAGGAAAGAGGAACAACTGGAAGGTGAAACTAAGCTTGCTGCAGGGTGAAAAGGTGGGAGCTGGAAAAGGGATCAGGGCAAGATTTTGCCTTAGAAAATCATGGAGGGCATCCTGCTCATGAAGTACTGACAACCCCAGAGTGGCACCTCTGAACGCTCAAAGGTGGTTTGATGAATGATGATCTCATACACAGAATGGTCAGAAATAAGTGGACGGTTCTTTTCAGCTCACGTTACCTGATGACAGAGGATGGTGACCAGCCTGCACCCTTCCTCCCCCCATTCCCCAGTGTAAGAACATTGCAGTTACTCAGGTACAACATACACCCACTTTAAAAGTTTCTGCTTGGAAAATGTTGTTGTTTCTGAGTTGTGATCTGTGCCCAGACACTGGATGGAAATGTAAAGGGGGGTGTTTGATCTTATTCTCTGAAAGGGTGAGATAAGGATAAGGTTTCTGTGGGTAAGGTTTCTGGTGGCTGTTTCTCTAAGGTAATTCATTGGTGTTCCTCAAAGTGGTTTAATAAACTTGTTCCATATTGCCTCTTGCTTTATAAGTTTACCTTTTCTTAAGGGAACAAATTAAATTATATCTATCTTTTTTTACTACTAACCATAAATTGCTGTGTGATAGACAGTGTCATGCTCAGGAGTTTTCTGTCCCTTGTTCAGAGCAAAAAAGTTACTAAAAATAAGCTGAATGGTCAACAGCATCAGTTTCCTCTTCATGCTTCCTTCAGAATTTGTTACATCTAAGACCACTTTACTGTTTGTATAGTCTATACAAACAGATTCCTCCTTCTGCAGTGGCTACTGTGACTCATGCTTTATTCATATTAAAGGTGATCTGGTTACCTAAATAGCAAGTTGTGCCATCCCGCTCCTCGAGTTCTAGCATTGTGGCTTGCTGCAAACAGTCACAAGCTTTTTTTTGTCTCTGGGCCGTCAGGGCTTGAACAAATTCCTCTCAGGAAGCTATTGGCTGTGTTAGTGCAGGGCTGTCCTGTGCTGGCATGTTCTGCTCCAGGGGGGGATCAGGCACGATCGTGATTATACAGTTACACACCTGCTTGATCTGGTCTTGCTCTGGGCTCTCTCTGTTCTCAGCGTGGGCTTTGAGCACAGGATGCTGTGACCCAGTCCTGTGAACGTGTCCTCCGTGTTCTGCAGAAGCTACTTGGGTATTTTGAGCTAAGAACATCAAAAGCTGCCTGAAACTGTACACCTTCAGCGTGTTGGTGCCTGTAAATGAGCGTGATAAATGTGTGTGCACGTGTATTGTGGGTGGTAAGGTTCAAAACATCATGGTTTAAAACTGTCTCAGAGGTCCTTTATTCTTCTCCATTTTGTTAACTTCTTTAAGGATTGTGCCAGTCTCTACCTGGTTTCTACCTGGTTCTGTCTCAGTATAAATTCTTATGTTGGGATTACTTTTGCATTGTTCTGCTTTGGTGGTGTTACACTGCTCAGAAGATGGAGCTGTTAAAACTTGAACGTGCACTTTGCTGTATAGGAGAAAATGTACTGAAATTGTCTTGGTCATCTCACTACCTCTTTGAAGTGCAGATAAAGTCCAAGAACTGTTACAATCTAGTAAATCTAGTAAAAGGTTAGAGTAAAGCTGCAGTCTGAAGCTGCAGTATGAAGTACTGTCTTAGCTAACTCTTTATCTGGGAATTCCAAGTGTGGATCTAGAGATGAGAGACACCTAGAAATGCATCTAGGTGTGCTTGGCTAGAAAGTGATAGGACAGGGTCACCATGAAGCAAGCAACAGACTTTTGCATTAAGACCATAATAAATTTCAGTTCCTTAAACATACAGAAGGCATCATCACTGTTTCACTGGAAAAGATTGTGCTTGTGCAGAAGATGGATACACTTGCTCCCAATGCTCCTCATTTTTATTGACTCCAAAACTGTTTTCATTACACAGTGAAAACGAAAACCAGAGCTGGCTCATGCTGGAAACCTCAGGGGCCACCAACTCCAATGGCCATGGGTGGGAACAGTTTTCTTTCTTGTGTTTTCTAAGAGCACGCCCAGTTGTGTCTGTCAGAACATCTGCAAGGACAATTTCATCCAGATGGCAAATAGGAAAGCCCGGTGCTTTTTGCTTAGCCACAAAGAAGGGAGGACTTTGCATTTGGGTGTGAGCTCCAAGGAGAACAGGGAATGTGTTACCCAGCAATGGTGCTCCTGCTGACTGACCACACAGAACTTCAAACAGCCTAAAAGGACTTGAGAAAGCGCCCTCCCCAGCCCACAGCACCCTTTTGGGTAGGCAAAACCCTGCTAATGCAGTACACCAGGAGGAACATTCACTTCTCCTCCCCCTGCCCCCTTTAAGCATGTAATGAATTTCACTACCTAAACTATGACCAATACCTGAGAAGAAAGCAACCAAATGCACCTGATGAGAGACAGTGGGGGTTTTTGAAAGCAGTAAAGGCAAATACACAATTGGTGGCAGAATTTCTGGTCAAAATGAAAGCTGAGTAGACAGTCAGGTTTCCTGAAGTCAGAGAACAGTATTTAGAGCTACAGTCTGTTAAATTACACAAGAGTTGCTTTTGGCAAGACATTTAAAAAGCAGTATGTAACCACAGGGAAAGGGAGAGGCTGCTGTAGTTCACTATTGTGTCTGGATTTCAATAGAACATGGGAGGTTAATGTTACTGGACTTTCTCAATAGAGCATTAAGAGGGATTATGATGATCTTTGTCATTATTCTGCATGTTTGCTTGCTGGACTGGACCTGTGCTCATGCACTTGAACATTTTACTGTTTGAGTTGCTCCTTTCACTAAAGGTTATTACAGAGCAACGCTGCCAGATTTCAGGAAATCTATAAATAAAGGAAGTAGCTTTTAATGACTGGCTGTTCTGTGCTCATGTTACTGAGCTTTGCTCAGATGGATCTATCAGCTGAATCCTGTTTAAAAAGGAATTATTCAGTGTTTACTTTCTCCTAGCTTTTGTTCTTATGCAGTAATAATTCATGTTACTATTTCATTTTATATTGGGAACACCATTTTACTTTTCAGTATTTCTCATGTGTCATCACAAAAGCACGCACAATTCCTCCTTGGTCATGCTGTCCAGATGTTTGGTAACATAACAGACTTAAGGCCAGGAAACAAGCACTGATGTTTAATCTATGCAGCCAGGGCAAGGTCATTAATGAAGTTTTTTGCTTTGTTGAGTGGAACATCATTAACATTTTCTAACCCTAAGACCATGGCTTGATCAGAGTCTGAACTTGAATGCATGCACTCCAGGCATCAGTGAAGCAGTTGCATCCAACAGGCATAAGCATAAATACAGCATCTCTGGATAAATTCTGTCAAACTTTTACCCAGGGAGATTATTTCCTATAATCCATCTTTACTTGCAAAACAAAAAGCACCCAATGTCCTAATTTCCTTATGCTGTGAAAGGATGTTGTTGAAATGATTATCATAAGCAATGGATAATAACATAAGAGGGGAGATGAGCACCCTAATTGTCGACAGCCTGTTGTCCATGCATATGTTCCTAATCATAGAAGGGTTTGGGTTGGAAAGGACCTTAAGCTCATTCAGTTCCAACCCCCTGCCATGGGCAAGGATGGCTCACACTAGACCATGTCACCCAAGGCTCTACTGCCAGTAAGTTGAAATCAGACAAAAATGAATGCTCACAGGGCCCAGGGAAGCATGTAGCAGGTAACTTGTGTAGCTGCAGTACCCTCATCATGTGTTCATTAATCTTACAGAAACATCTGACTTGGAAGACTGTAAACCACTGTACATCAGTTATGTACTTCTGAAAACGCAGGGAAAAGGCAGTTCCTAACTTCTGTGCTGAGAAAACAGCTTCTGTTAAGAAACCAGCTTTGAATTCCTGCTTTATATCAGATGTGTTCCAGTTAGGAGACAGAAGCAAAGTCTAGATGATCCATTCATTGCTGAATGTGATGAAATGGGAGCATAGTTTCAGAAGTTACTTGAAAGAAGTAACCCTTTCAGTGCTTGCAGGCAAGAAGAACCTTATGGAAGAGGTGGCAAATAGGGCTTTGTAGGTCTCAAACTGATTTGATCTTCTCAACTGTATAATTCAGCAGCCTTAGGAGAGGCTGCTACTTTGGTATTCTTGCAAAGCAATTGACTACTGAGGAAGAAGCAGAAAATTAAAAGATGAAGATAACATAAATCTTGCTCATTGGGCCGTCAGGGCGCAACCTCTCCATTGCAAAATGGTTGTGTAGCTGAACACACAACTAGTCAGTTGGTCCGTCTTCATTACATGTGGAGGATGATAGATTCGATGATAGATTCTTATTGGCCTGTTTACTCAGCTATTGCTGGAGGCCTTCCACAACCACACAGCCTCTAGAATTTGTCCTTCATCACACTGCTTGCCTTTTCATGGGCTTGTTTTAAGAAGCTGGGTGGAAGCAGTACAGTCGCTATCTCTGCTGTTGAGACATCGGAGTAAGAGTAACATTTGCCATGGCGCATGCTGAGACTGGGGTATGCAGGGGATCAGGCTGAAAAACACTTCTTTATTAGAAGTATAGAGAAGATGCATTTTCCTTCTGAATTTTCGTGCCCTTCGGCCCAAGTGTATTTTGTACCTGTTGGAGTTGAGTTTTGAGGTAGTATCTGTATTTTTCAGCTGCCAATTTTCTCTTTTCTCCCCTCCTCTGAAACACTGTCTCTCCAAGCCACCTCCTTACCATGCTCATGAGCTAAAATGCCAATGAAACAAAAGGATGCTGCTCCCTTACTTCTCTTACCACAGAAGTGTTGGAACAGCTGAATTTGCTGTTAGTTACAGTGGCTGCTACCACTCACAATACTCAGCATAAATTGGATTGACTTGAAACCTTGTGTGCCTTAGGCTTTTAATCAGATTACAGCATAACCAGCACAAGCTTGAGTACGGGCTTGTGAGAGAGGGAGCGTTGGAGTGAATGAGCCTCAAGTATTTACAGTGGAGATTTGGGGTAGAATTTACTGAGGCAAAAGTAACAGAGGTGGATCTAGAGGAAATCCCTTCCCAGGTCAGTGTTCTCACTGGGCAGTTTTCACTTGTGGAATCTTTGCCTTGGCCTTTTATGTTTTCTGCCTTTAGGGCACACAAACAGCTCTTACCCTTTCATCAAATATTTGCTTGCCCTTATGGTGCAAGATCAGGAGAGAAAGTTTCACACCAGTCTGTTAGATAATTGAGAAATCCTGGCTAAGCCTGGCTGGTCCGGTTTCCACTACAAGCTGTTACAGCAATAGGTGTATGACAATTGACACAAATGCATTACCTTTTCCCTGACTGACCTAAAGTGCATGTATGTTCTGAGGTGTTAAAACAGAAGCAGTGAATATAAAGGACAACAATAGTATTTTTATTGAGAGCAAAACCAAATCTGATCTTTGCTTAGTATCTAAGTAAAACGTTGTATTAACTACTTCTTAAGCAGCAATAAGAGAAAGAAGATTTTCTAATAGTACTTGTGGGTTTGCTATTTTGCATAGAATATATATATATAAACAGGAATCCTTGATTTCTATCAGCATCCACTGTATGTGACTTGCCCCTCTCCCTGATTGTTGGGACATAGTATTTATGCTGTACAGACATAGAGCTCTTGAAAACTCTCAGGCTTTGCGCTGCTATTGCATGGGTGGTTCTGAAACCTGCTGGTGTTTGCTCAGATTTACCTCTGGAGTTTTCACTGCTCTTTGGCATACAAAATTCTGTAAGAAGAAAATATGTAGAAATCTGCCTGAAGAAAGGAACAAAACCCGGACCTCGTGTCCTGTCTTTTCTCCCATGAGTAACTTGCATGAAGAATGACAGAGTTTGTTTTCTTAAATGCACTGCCGTGATGCAAGAACTGAATCATTTCCCTTAGTTTTTCTTTTTTCACTGTGTCCAACCCCAAAAGAGTTGCAGTTTGCCACAAGATTCTTCTGACTCTTACTGCTGTTTAGTCACAGTCTTCTCATCGGTGTGAATCTGGAAAACCAAATGTGTAGAGAGCCTGACAGTACACGTTTATTGTGTTTGACCTTGCTGCCTCTTCCTGGCAATGGGATATTTCTGTCTCTTTCTCATTTCTTTTTGAAATCCTGGCTTCTTTCAGTGCCAGCACTGGAACAAATCCAGGACTACCATGTACTGATTAAACTCCCCTCCAAAAAGCTGACTGTAACGAATAACCTGTGTACTTACTCAGGTCACCTCATGGGATTTTTCACTGTGTAGAACCACCTTTCCACTTACAGGTTATGACCACTTACTGTGGTTTCCAAAACGCTTGGATCGGCCTGAATGCTAGAAAAATTCCGGAAATAGCTGTTCCTTATTCATACAGGATTGTTTTGGAAGATTTCAGAACTTCCTGAAAGGAGTCAGCCCTGAGCACTTACGCTGAAGCCAGAACCGTGTCTCCATCTAAAGTTGGCAGGAGCTCGGCTGCAGGGGAACCGGGACTTCCTCCGGTGGTGTTTTAAACTAAGCAGCTTCTTGTTTTGCACATCCAGGTTTTCTTCACAGAGTAGGATACTACCCTGTCAGTAGGTGGAATACTGCCTGCTCCAATGGCATCTGTCTTACCAGAAGACTTTCCTAACACTACGAAAGAATGTTTCTAAAGTTGCAATAAATGCAGTAGATAGAAAAAGAAGTCTGTTTCCTTCTAATCATGTTACACAGTAAATGGGATCCTTGGCAAGCTTTTCCTCACAAGAGGAAGGACAATAAACACTGCTATTTGTATACTTCCAATATTAAACCGTTACAAGTGCTTTGGGCTTTGGCTAATTAAAACCTTTCCTAGCAAAGATCATTTGCTGCCTTATTAAACTGCAACGGGTGAAGTTTTTAGGTGCAGGTACTTGTTTAGGTTTTGAGTTACACTCAGCAATTCTAGCAGTGGCTGCAAACGCTGGGTAAGTTGATGCTGCTCTGTTTGAATAGTTCAATGCAGAGAAGATGAGAGCATTTCCTCCTCTGTGAATAGCTGCTTCCAGAGCCATAAACCCTCTCCGTGTTCCCCACGCACACTTTTGCCATTAGTCTCAGGAGCTTTTGTGACTATTTACAAGCTATTTTTCTGCATTAAAAAAAAATGCCAGTTGTTTCTTAGATTTTTAGTTAAATTAATGAAAATCTATGAGGAGAGGAGCTCCTCTTCTTTCCAGAACCTGTGCTTTGATTTCAGACTTTGTTCTGTGGCCTTGGCTGCAGGACAAGAATAGAGTGTTGCATGTTATCTGCCTCTGAAGCTTTTAATTGAGGATATCA
Source organism: Coracopsis vasa (assembly GCA_026283785.1). NCBI lineage: Eukaryota > Metazoa > Chordata > Aves > Psittaciformes > Psittacidae > Coracopsis > Coracopsis vasa. The sequence goes on from JANHGB010041533.1 coordinate 15,531, forward strand.
AAGAACATCTCTTCCATCTGTGGCGTCTGTAGAACACAGTGTCAGTGCTTGTGTGAGCACTCACATCGGTCATGGGTTTTCTGTGGTAAGCTTGGACTGTAGTTTTGTGCACACACAGCATGTAATGGTAATAAGGAGAATTTACCTCATGAAGGTGTTTTTCTGTTTCAATATAGATCTAATCAACACTGAAAAAACCTCGGTCACTGCTGTCAGATACCTTGTAAGTACCTTTTGTGTGTGTGTGTGTGTGTGTGAGTTATCGTATGAGTATGTCCAAAGGAAAAGGCAAAGTTTGTCTTTTTGGGACTCACTGTGTTTTTCCAACTGATGTCTATCAAGAATTACAACTGAAACATTTTAAATTACCACAGATGTCTACAGATTAGCCAAGTGAGCTGTTCTCATAAACACTTCCTACAGTATTCCTGCTTTTTATCCAAGTGCCTGGTCACGCTCCTTTTGTTGGGAGGTGCGGAGCAGCGGGAGCTCTCTGTGGGGTTTATTTCACGTGCAGCATTGTGTCTAACCCTGGCATGCACTGAAGGTTCCTTACTGCAGTCTTAACACTATGGCTGGCTTTTGTGTTAACACAAGCTCAACTGCTGCTTTTGGAGCACTGAATTAACTGGGATGAAAATACACAGGATTTGAGTATAAACCAGTAAACTGCCATATTAGAGCACCAGAGCTTGGGGAGGTGTCTTCTGCTGAGGTTTGCCTGCTGAGCAGTTGCTGGTGATGAGGTTAACTAGAGCAGAATAAGCTGATATGTTGTGAAAAGAATGGAGTGTTCACTTTTTATAAGCAGAAATATGTGGAATACTCTCTTTCTGAACAAGCCTGAGCTTAGTGTAGTACATTACACTGGTATTCAATATAAATGAGTTCTATAAATGTAATTAAAAAATGAACTTTGCAATAGTGTTATTTTAGGTATCTGCAGATCTCTTAATTTTCCATTACCAGTGCTGTTGGTACTGGCTACAACACAACTGCAGATGTTGATCTTATTAAAAACCCCAACAACCTATTAATAGCCTTCTGTTACGTTGTTAGCCGCAGTTGTCTGGTTTAACCTGAAATGTTAATTGTAGCCTCCCTCCTCACCTGAGGCTGCCAGATACATTCATTGAGGTTCCTTTCGGGGTGCGCCCACGTTCTTTGAGTCTTGATGGAGCCCTGAAAATTCCCTTATTGTTATTTCTATCAGATTCTGTCCATCAGAGACTGGGCTCTGGGATAAGCTACAGGCAGTGTTCTCACTGCCCTGTGTCTGCGGTACTGCTCCTGTGTTAGCGCACCTCTGCCTTTTATTTGGCCTGCGCCTGCTGTGAGCATCATTCGTGCTCATGGCACCCAGATGAAGATAAGAACCTGTATCTTTTCTGTGCCAGCACAGCCTAGTTACAGACCAGTGGGCTATGTATCCACAGCTGAGGTTTGCTGTGATGCTTTTGGTTTTCTCCCAGTCACCTTCAGTCTTTATTCAGGCCCAGTTCTCCTTAATGAGGAAAGACTTCTGTCAAAATCTTGCCAAATTATGCTTTAAGTTGGATTAAACTGGTCTAATTGGATTCCATTTTCCAAACCTGGAGTTCTGAAATACCTATATTGAAGTAGTTTTTGGAGGGAGAAAAGCAAATCTGTGTAATCCTTCTCCCAAGAGTCTGAAATTCATAGCTGAAAATTAACAGATGAATAAGTCAGTTGCTGGGGCAAAGTTTACAAAGCCATTTTGGACTATTATATCGTTTTTAGATTACAATACGTAGACTTTTGAGGAATCTGTTTCAAGATACATTTCAATCTGAATATACATTGATATACTCTGAAAAGCAGTAAAGAGATGTGCTGTGTCTATTCCCTGTAGTACAAATATTTAGGGGGAAAACAACTTGACCTCTGCCATCATTACACAACTGTAGCATTACTCAAGGAACTTAAACACAATATTATGATGTGAAGGACAGACTTCATCTCAACAGCCCTGCACTATTCAAACAGAGATAGTGGGGAAAAGCCTTTGAAAAGTAAATATTTGTGGATGCAGCAAACAACTATGGAAAAGATTCATCCCTTTGGTCTCCAGAGCAGTACACTGCCGCATCCTGCAGTGTACGTGCCTCTCGAATCAGCTACCTCAGCCTCCTTTGTCTTGATGTGTTTGAAGTGAACTCTTAGAAGGACTAAACCTAACGGACTGACTGTAAGATTACTAATCTAATTCTTTTCTTCTTTTTTTCCCCTGCTCTCTGCTTGGCTCTGGTCTTCACCCACAGGTGTCCAGTGTTGGCTCTCCAAGGTTACTAAAATCTTAGCAACTGTTCTTGCTGCATCGTGCTGCACTGCTGCTTTGCTCTTGCCTGCTTCAGGACACAATAAGAGATTTTCTAGTGTAAATATCTGCAATGAAACTTAGACTAGAAGTACATGCCATCCTCTTGCTGCCTGTGTACTTGTTGATATATGTGTACAGTATGCTTGTATTTATTCCATGGTATTTTCTTACCGACGTTAAGAAGAAAAAGGCTATGGCAAAGCGTTTAAAAGCTAAGCCCACCTCGGACAAGCCTGGGAGCCCCTATCGCTCTGTCACCCACCTTGACTCACTAGCACACATAAACATTCCTGGAGCTGACACACTGGACAAGCTGTTTGACCATGCTTTGGCCAAGTTTGCGAAGAGGGACTGCCTTGGGACCAGAGAAATCCTGAGTGAAGAGAACGAAATGCAACCAAATGGAAAAGTGTTCAAAAAGGTAAGTTCTGGGTTTGAGTTGCTGGTTTGGTTTTGAGCTGCTTTGCCTCAACAGTGGAGGTCTCCTTAGAGGTCTTCCTTAATCATCACCTTATGATATAAAATACCCCTTTTCTAGTAGTTAACAGAATACAGGAGGCACTATTTATTCTACCTCAAGAAAAACGAAAGCAATTTTATTTCTCCTAATGAATGGCAGTGTGTGTGCTTATGGTGTTAGGCATCAGCTCACGTAAGCTCGCAGAGCTCTACCAGCAGCTTCTTGTCATCACAGTTGTTGGTTTTTTCTCCCCTTCCCAGTTAATTTTAGGCACTTACAGATGGTTATCCTATGAAGAAGTACATGAGAAAATGAATCGCTTGGGGCGAGGAATGACTGCCCTGGGACTAACCCCAAAGAGTACGGTTGTGATATTCTGTGAGACCCGAGCAGAATGGATGATCATGGCTCTGACCTGCTTCAAGTACAACTTCCCTCGTGAGTGCTCAACTCATTTATTTCCAGTGTATTTTAGACCCATTTCTCAGCACTCAGTATGCTGAATCTGCTGATGCTGTCACTGATGAGACAAGAATTTCATAAACATAACTCTGCCTATGGTCTGATTCTTAGCAGTTCCCAAGTCTATTCTATGCACTGTGGAGAACCCAAAAATCAACTTGCTCATACATACAAGACTGATAGTTCTGATTTTATTGCAGTAATGTTCTAGATGTTAGCAGACAGAACAGGACAGTTACTGTTCAGTTGGGCTTTTTAAATACTCTGAGGATATCAGTAGCTGTTTCTCCCCCCAGAGTGTGGGAAGTTTTTATAGTATTTCCTTTCTGTATCCAGACTTATGCATCTGAAACACGAAACGGTTGTTAGAAGAGAGGAATGGTAGAGCAATCAAAATCACATGCTCATCTGAAGGGGGTTTGGTGGCATTTTAAAGCTGCTCGAGTTCATGACAATTATGAATACAGTTTTATTCTCTTTTATTTGAATTTTGTTTAAGCTGCCCTCATTGCAGAGGTCTCTTGTGGCAGAAAATTCTTATGTGGAAAAATTAAAAGCTGGTTTGTTTCCAAATAGAAAATTCCCCATTGAGCTAACTTTACCATCATCACCCTCTGCTCCCCCCTCAAGGCTTTGCACTCAGCTACACATGACCTTTTGCATTTAGTATTACTTGACCTTTCTTTCATGTTCCCTCTCTCCTTACTGTAACAGTTATTACGCTGTATGCCACCCTGGGGGAAGAGGCAGTAACCTATGGTCTCAACGAGTGTGAAGCAGCGTATCTGGTCACCAGTGTAGAACTTCTTGAGAGCAAACTTAAGGTAATTTGGTACCAGCTTCACCTCGTGTTATTGCCCTGTATTAATTTTACCATGCAGTCAATGTTAATTTCATTTCTCTTCTACAGACTGCACTGCCACAAGTCTCCTGCCTGAAACACATCATTTATGTGGACAACAAGAGTATCAATAAAGCGGAATACCCCGAAACTCTGGAAATTCACAGTATGCAGACAGTAGAAGAGCTGGGAGCCAAACCAGAGAACTGTAAGTGAATCACTGCACAGAGAAGCAGTCAAGCAACGTTAACAGTGAAATCAGACCTAGGTGAAGAAGGACATGTATCAGAAAATCCCACCCATGCAGGTCTCCAGCACAAAGATAGCGGCAGATTCATCCTCTGGCTTCCTTTAAATAAATGTTTGATTTCTGTTTATTGCCCTTCACCTTTGTGAACAGGTACTTCAGGATAACACTTTATAATAGGTGATATTTTAGAGTAATAGAAATAATTATCTATAATAACCAGAATAATTTAAGACTCCACCTTTATCAAGTGAAATAGGATCTGGTGCAGTGTTCCCTTTCTGCTGTCCTTACCTTTTAGTCATCCTACTTCCACTAGGATGAGAAAGCACTTGATCATCTTTTTTCCTTAAATCATCAGCCTGTGCTTAGCCAGATCTCTCTCTTGAATAAAAGAGGAGGTAAACTGGCAAAGGAGCTTTGTGCAGGGCAGCACACATGCCTTTCAAAACCTGCCTTCCCTCACCTCCTCTTAAAAACAGACCCCTATTCTTTTCATCGTGACTTCTGCATCCAGCACTGAGCACTCAGCAGCACACTGTGCTGATCCAGCGGTTTCACACGGCTTGAGTACAGACATTGTCACATTGATTAATTACAGAAACAGTTTATTACAGAATACATAGAAAGTAAATAAGAGTTAATAATGGTTTTTCTCCTGCATTTTGTAGCAAGCATCCTGCCAAGCAGACCTGCTCCTTCAGACTTGGCTTTAGTGATGTACACCAGCGGCTCTACCGGGAGACCTAAAGGAGTGATGATGGTGCATAAGAACTTAATAGCCGGAATGACAGGACAGTGCGAGAGAATACCTGGACTAGGGTAAGAAACAGTTGTCATGTGCACAGAGAGATAAAGCAGAACCTCCAAAAGTACAGAGGTTTATAGAAAGTCTGTTGCTGGCATCAGGTGTTATCAAATTCTATTATGAGCCCAGTAATACTTAATTCATAAGAAATAAATCTTGTGTTTGAGCTCACCCTCTTGTTTGAAACTGCAGTTGCCACCAGATAAAGAGACTCCTCATGTAGCTGTTTTCAGGCAGCTGGAGTGATCAGCAGTGATCAGCTGTCTTTCTACCAGTATATTTTAGGAGATGCTATGATGACTGTCAAGGATTTGGAAATGATTATTTTTAAATATAGTGATTTTATCCTTAATTCCATACTCGGAAAAAGAAACAGCAGCGGAGCATTAAGGAATCTTTGAGTTTCCATGAAAACAGGGCAAATCCTATAATTCATACTGACTTCAGTAGGATAGGATTTACCCCATTCTGTTTATAAACTGTGTTTGAAATCACACCCTTCTTCCATGCAGAAGTATAAGCCTTACTTGTGACTTAAGTCTTTCAAGAAGTAATAACTAAGCACACAATAAAGCTGTTGAACAGTGTTTTGAGTTCACTTGTGCACCACTGTTAACCAGACAACCCTGTCCTAGGTCCAAGGATACTTACATCGGTTATTTGCCTCTGGCCCACGTGTTAGAACTGACAGCAGAAATCTCCTGCATCACTTACGGCTGCAGGATCGGCTATTCCTCTCCACTCACACTGTCGGATCAGGTGAGGGCTGGGGGGAAGCAAAAGCCAACTTCAGCTTTTGCAGTGTGCATTCTCCTTGCATGGCCACCCTCTGCCATTAAGGAAATGCTGATGGATGTGGCACACTTCAGAAAGGTCATTTTTTGGTCAGACCCCAACACCAGTTACCATTCCTGTGAACTACAGCAGCGGGTCATCATACAGGAATCTGCTTAAAATCTGTGCTTTTGTAATACTTAGGAAATCCAAAAGAAAACCTACTAAATGCATACAGCATTATCCACTGGCTATGGGAAGAACAGCTATTAATAGATGAGCTGAAAGTGAGACTGTTTAAAGTGATTTGAAGTTTTTGGTCTCACTTTAGCAGTTCTTCATCCAGTTACTGTAGATCATCTACTCAGCCCATTGCCTTTTGCATCGAACAGTTAAATAAGAGGAAATTAAGCTGGAAGAGGATGCTGCTGTATGTTTTGCTGGTATAGAGAGTACATCAAGCAGAAAAGGAGGAAGATGAAGGAGAAAGCAAGTACCAGAGGGAGGAAATAAGAGCAAGATCTACAGATTGGACTTAACTAAGTTGGGCTTGTAAAACATGTAGGTTTTGTTGAAATCGTTGTTAATTGTTACTTTTTTCATCCTAATGGACAAAAATCAGGCAGGAAATGTTTTTTGGATAGGCAGAGGAAGAGATTTAAATTACTTGCTAATGCATCTCACTCCCTTTTTAGTCCTTTTCTAAAGAACTGCTTGGGTTTCAACTTTGTAAATTGACATTTTTTTCCTTACTACAGTCAAGTAAAATCAAGAAGGGAAGCAAAGGAGACTGCACTGTCCTCAGGCCTACACTGATGGCAGCTGTGCCTGTAAGTATGCAGCAGATATGTTTAGCAAAAAAATGATGCTTTCTATCTTGTTCATGCTAGAAAAAATCCACTTACTAACTTCTTTTCCTCTCCATGTGTAACTGTCACTAATAGGGAAAAAAAGCACAATATAGAATTGCAGCTGCCATTGCCTGAACTGAGTACTGGTGCTGCAGATGAGCACAAGAATAGATGGATGCTAAAGCCAAGACCCTTTTTGGTCTGAAACTGTGATGTGTTTTCATAGTTACAAGTGATGTTTTACTGGGCTGCTGCTACAACAGTAGGATGCAGTTGTGAAGTCTCTGACAGAGTTGTGAAGTCTCTGATATTCACAGCCCGAAACCGCTTTTAGCACAGGGGGAAAGCGGGGTGGCTTTGGCTAAGATGAACACTCCAAGGATATGGGTGTTTGGTGAATTACAGAGCTTGGCTGCGCTGCTGTGGCTGTTGGGGTGCGCAGTCTCAGGTGCTTGTCTCCAAGGTAACACTTAGGCGAAGTCTCCCTGGCTGTTCTTAGGGTAAGGAGGCCATGCTCAGTCTCCTCTTACAAGGAAAAATGATCAGGAGACTGTAACTCCTGTTGCTTCTGTAGCTTACGTTAGTATTTGGGTGACGGGGCTTCTGCATTCCACAAGGTCTTGGTGCTATCCGAAGAATACACAAACCACCATAACATCACCAGGGCTGGGAATGTCTAGGGAATGAAATGGGGAGTCCAGAGGCACAAACATTTCTAAATACTTCATTCAAGCAGGACGTTGTAATAAGGCTGCTTGTTCCTTCCAGCCTCTGTCATTCCAAATACCTTGTCATGCCTCTGTAGTCCTTCCAAAATGCTACAAGTAATTCTGCTTCAAAATACTGTCTGGCTGTTGGAGATAGCAGGTGATGCTGTGCAGGTGAACTGCGCTGAAAACAGAGTATGTGGTTGCTGAAATTCTGGGTTCTTTCAGTGCCAGTAATGAGGATGTGAAGGAGCTAATCAAACCACTCATGAGAGCGGGTTCTGATAAGAATTATTTTGTAATTATTTTGATAAGAAGATAATAAGATTTGATAATAAGAATTATTCTGTAATTATTTTGATCTCTGATATTTCAAAGTACCCAATTTTCATAGCTTTCTTTTCAATAACAATAAATCTTGTATGGCACATTCCACCCTTTAGCAAAGAGATTGAGCTGAACTTGAATTCAAATCAGTTTGTCACGTATGAGTTCAGGTTAAGGTGGTATCAGTAATGTCAGCAATATAACAGCAGGTTTTATTACCCAAGATTTGGAGCTGTGGTTGATAAAAAAGACATCTTTAGCATGAGGGGAGGAAAGTATTCCAAAACTAAATGTGAGGTTCAAAAAGGTGCTTGTAGAAATGCAGGGCTGCTAGGAATTACTGCAGTACACCTGAAGACCTGCAGTGGTTACTCAGTTACTTGCCTGTGTGCCTAATGCAAGACAAGTTTTTTAATAGGAGATATATGCTACAGCATGGGGGTTCTTCCTCTGTAGTGATACTGGTGTGAGGAGAAACCAGCAAATACAGGAGGAAGGCTGTCACTAATTTTCTGCTTCATTTCTGATGCTTTGTTCCACCCATTTTGAATAGCTCCAAGCTGCAATATTCTATAAACTGATCACACATTCAAAGCACTGCAGTTAAGCATTGCCTAACCAATGATGCAGATGTTTTCACTCTTACTGTATTACCTGTTTCAAAGGAAGAACAGTAATAGGGGTGGTTTTATTCTACTTTGAACATGGAATTTCACTGACACACACTAGGCTGGCCTGTGTGGTCATCTTCCTTGCTTTTTTTAACACTTTCCAGGAAATAATGGACAGAATTTATAAAAATGTCATGAGTAAAGTGCAAGAGATGAACTACATTCAGAGAACTCTCTTCAAGATAGGCTACGACTACAAACTGGAGCAAATCAAGAGGGGATACGATGCACCTCTGTGTAACGTGTAAGTATAATTCACAGTCCAAATGGACCTTTTTCCTTGTGGATTGTTAAGACAGTCTAAAAGCACAATCAGCTCAGCTGTCTGACATCAGAGAATTCTCATCTAACACACAAATATTATCTAATCACTGAAATAACCCAAGTTCTTACTGGAAATGGGTCAGATACTTAATGGTAGGAATGAGTCATCTTCAGAACAGATGACTGGTTAGTTTTCATTACATTGGGGTTTTTGGTAGTAAACCTGGAATGTTTGTTTAGTTAAGTTACAGGAATTCTGCCATCTGCAAGTGTTGCACAAGAGGTAACATTCCCGATTCTCCTGCTGTCCACTGAAATCTGTGAATGAAGTCAGTTTGAAGGTGTTCCAAATAGACAAATACACAACCCTTCTTCTTCCCTTCTAGAAAAGCTGAGGGAATGATTTTTAAGGCTTTCTTCCTTCTTTCAAGGTTCCTGTTTAAAAAAGTAAAGGCACTGCTGGGAGGGAATATCCGTATGATGCTCTCTGGAGGAGCACCCCTCTCACCTCAGACACAAAGGTTCATGAACATCTGTTTTTGCTGTCCTGTTGGTCAAGGCTATGGACTAACAGAAACATGTGGAGCTGGAACAATTACAGAAGGTAGTTAAAATGCTTCTGGAAATATATAATTTGAGATATATATGTATATATGTCATATACATATGAGGGTTGGGTGGGGTTTTTTGTAGTCTGAACAGCTGTAGTGCTTAACTGCAATAAAGTAAGATAAGCTACTGCCTTATTTATAGTTCAAGTATATATTTCATAGGACAAAAATAACTGTTTCCTTCCTTGTTCTCTCTCCAAGCTACTGATTACAGCACTGGCAAAGTTGGAGCTCCTCTTATTTGTTGTGAAATAAAACTGAAAGACTGGCAAGAAGGTGAGAGTATGAAAGGTTTTGATTTCAGAGTAACTAATGTAACCACTGCTGAGCTGGGTCCTTTGCCTGTCTGCTTGGCTCGGTGTAGCGTATGAAGTGACTGTTCTTTTATGACAGTCATCAGTTTGTGTGCATTAACTTCAAGCTGAAGTTTCAGAGTATTTTCTTGGCAGCAGAATACACAAGTTCACTGTAATTGTGTGTGGATTTCCTTGTTTTCAGGGGGCTACACCAATAAAGACAAGCCTAATCCTAGAGGAGAAATCGTGATTGGTGGACCTAACGTCTCCATGGGATATTTTAAAAACGAAGAGAAGACAAGAGAAGACTTCTCTGTTGATGAGAACGGTCAGAGATGGTTCTGTACAGGAGATATAGGGGAATTTCATCCGGATGGGTCTCTGCAGATCATAGGTTGGCCTCAGTTTTTGATACCTTAACATATTACAAGATCTTGACTAAATATAATTACAAGCATGCTGTTAATCCTGTTGGCTTTGCTAGAGCTGATCTACTGAAGGTTACCTGCTTGCAGAATCACAGTGTAAAACACATTCCCAAAGGTCCTCGCAGCTGTAGGAATATTTTGGAAGTGATGCTGTTTCCTGTGACATTATCACTACCTAAGTTTAGCACGTGGACTTTCAAGAATAAATGTAAGAGTAATTTTTGGTATCAATTACAAAGATTTAAACCCCCATCACTTTGGTACAACTTGTGTGACAAGCAGTGTAGCACTATAGAAGTGTGTTTGCAGAAGCCCTTATAAAGTTGGTTTATAAAGCTGTTAGCTGCTTTTAAGTTTACTAAGATGCTTTTATTCATGTTTATTAAGAATCATGCATAGCATTGCACATATAATACATATATAGTGGTTTGGCAAATGAGCCTGTGGAAATGCAAAAGTTTAAATGGAGCCTTTTTTTCCTTCTCCTTCCCCCCCCTACTCCTAGATCGTAAGAAAGACTTGGTAAAGCTACAAGCAGGAGAATATGTATCTCTGGGCAAAGTAGAGGCAGCACTGAAGAACTGTCCATTGATTGACAATATCTGTGCTTATGCCAAAAGGTAAGAGTGGTATTAATTTAGAAACTCCATTTAGGGTAAACATGAAATTCAGGCTCTGACCCAATTCTCTGATGCTAGAATGTGGTTTTCCATGGTTTCCATTGAACACACACCCTCACCCTACACCCCCAGGGTGCAAGTTATAAACAGTGACCTATCTCTGTTGGCATTTCTCCTATCCTAATGCACTCCAGCTCCATCTCATCCCTTCCCTAAACAGGTGTCATTATATCTAGCATGTGTTTGGCTTTCTGGCAAAGTACTAGAGTAAAGTTAATCTGGCCACAAAGCTCTCCACTGGGTTTTGGAAATTGTCCACTCTCTCCTCTCCCTCCCCTCAACTTAAATACACTACATGAAGGGGACTGAAGAGAACTCGCTAAACACCAGATGTAGCTGGGGAGCTAAACAGAGACGTACACTCATGACATTAAAGCAAAGCATGATACCGATCAAACCTAGTGTTGTAAAACAGAATACCTCTGATAAGTCATCAGTTGTGAAGACTTGATGTACAAGAAGGATTCTGTATGGGGGAATCTGTGCGTAAACATTTTACACCCCGAAATGGAAGTCTCAACTGTTTGGATCTTTCTTCCTTTCCCCCCTTGCCACCGTATGTCAGCGACCAGTCGTACGTGATCAGCTTTGTGGTTCCTAATCAGAAGAAGCTGACAGCATTAGCGGAGCAGAAGCGTGTCAGTGGAACCTGGGTAGATATTTGTAACAACCCTACGATGGAAGCTGAAGTCCTGCAAGAGATTAAAGAAGTGGCAAACAAGAGTAAGTAAAGCAGCATGTTGTGCTAGCCAGTCTCTTGTCCTTACCCAGCAAGTGATCCTCACTAACTGCCCTTCCTTCTTCCTGTTGCCTCCATCTGCCAAAACTTAGTAGTTTAACTGGATGCAAAAACCCCACATCAAACTGTTGAAACAGTCAAAATAAGGTCCAAGAGAGCTGCAAATTTGGAAGGAAAGTTACAAGACATTTGCTGGTGAGAAAAACTGGCTAAGCAAAAGACTTCAAAGCGTTGCCTCCTCCCCCCATGTGACTTTTTCCCCTACAGCTCGGAACAACCATGATCCCTGTGGTTGTAATGGCTTGAAAGCCTCCCATTCCTTGCTGTGGTACTGAATGATCAAAAGCATCATCAGTCCTTTATGGTGCCAAAAATGTAACAAAGTCACTGGGGAAGAAAGTCTCTAGAGCACTTGGGACAGCGTATGAGGAAGTGGTAAAAATGGACGTTAAGTACATGCTGAGCACTGCCTCTCAAACTTCAGAGAGGAGAAATGTGCCTTTTGAAACCAAGAAAACAAGGATGAAAGGCACCTCTGTTAAGGCTTGCTTTAGAAAAAGATAAATCAGTCCCACAGGTCTCAGACTTGGGTTTAAACATTTTAATCCGTGTTTTTCTGTCATGAACTGGGCAAATTACTATCCACAGAGATAGATAGCTTTGTTTATTCAAAACCCTTTGCTTGTATGTTCTTTCTGCGTTCTCGATGGTGCTCTGCCACCGGGATACAACCTTTTCCGGAACTGTTCTAAAGAGATCGCTCCCATTTTCAGCGGAACATAACGCACCTTGTCAGGAGCAGGCAGAGAGCTAAATAAACTGAGAGAGTACATTACAATCCCAGACTGACGTTAGAGAGAACAGCTCCTGGCGCAGGCCTGCAGCCGGGTCTCGTC
>JANHGB010041533.1:49758-61973 GCA_026283785.1 Coracopsis vasa
GCTGATTCTGGAACTCCCTGTGCTCAGGTGTGCGAGGCCACGGAACCCCACGGAACCCTTCAGCAGAGGCATGGTGCTCCAGCCCTCGCAGCATCTCCGTGGCCTCCTCTGGAATCGCTCCAGCAGCTCCATGTCCCTCTTGTGTTCGGGGCCCCAGAGCTGGACGCAGGACTGCAGCAGAAGGTCTCACCAGAGCAGAGAACCCCCTTCCTCGACCTGCTGGCCATGCTCCTTTCAATGCAGCCCTGGATCCCCCTATGTTTTGTAACAGTAGTATTAATGTCATGAAGCAGGATTGACCTTGTCAGGGGAGAAGTGCAAGGGCATCGGATGGCTCCTCTGCAGTGCCTTCCAGCTCTATCAAAGAATTACTATTTTTACTAATAAAACCCCATGAGTTTGAGTACTTCATCATCTTCCAGGGTTGTGAAAATGTTCAAGTCTCATGTGCTTTGCTACAAGTGGTTAATGGTTTTTAAGTGATCTATATGTTATTTATGAATGCAAACAAGGATAAATATTCCTTACACACCCTGGCCAATAACCAGAGTAGAAAATGACACGTTGGTTACTTGACAGTCCAAGTGCAACTTGCCATCACAGACAACACGGTCAGGTACGTACCCTGTGCCTGAAGGACTGTGGATATAAAAATAGGCAAAAGCTTCCTAAGGTCCCTGGCTGCTGTGCCAGTGGGGTGGAATGCACCCAGGGCTGTGCTCGCACTGCGTGGAGGGAGCCAGGTGAGGGCATGAAAGAAACTTGCGCTGTTTTCCTGGAACAAGCTGAGTCGTAAGGCTGGCTGCTTAAATCTTCATCATGCAGTGAATAGCAGGAGTGGATCCAACGAGACTCAAGAAGTCTGCTATTAATTACTGAAGATGATGTGGAGCTGTCTGGGAAGAAATCCTATACTGGAGGTGATAAACACCCTGCGAATGGAAAGGTGCATCTGTGACAGGGAGAAGACTGAGTTCGGGTGAGAGCATCTGGGGCTGTGCCCTTTGGGATACCGGATCCTGTCCAGCGGCGTCAGCTGTACACTAATTTGTCACTGCTGTGTAGGAGTTGTATCAGTATCAAACAGTGTATCCTGCTGAATTCACAGCTGCTCAATGAATATTGCTTAATATCAAAGTTCAAACGTCCTCCCCTTAGACATCTCAATTTACTGAAGTCATCACCATATTATCTGTTTGTCTCAAATTATTAACAGTACTTCCTAAAACCTTTCTCACATAATCATCAATTTCCAAATAAAATAAAAAAGCAAGGCACTGAAATCATATATGATTTGTTCCAGGTCACACAGGGAAACAATTGTAGAACTGAAAACTGCAATTCTAATCTTTCACTTTCATCATATAAACATCTTCACTCCATTCTCAGATCTAGCAGTGTAAAAGTAAACCAGAAGTACTCCTATTTGATATGTCCATTCTCTGTTTCATGTTTATTTTCATCCTATTGATGATGAGGTCTAAACTTCTGGGGAAAAAGAGATTATAAAAAAGGAAGAAAAAAAGAAAGAAACCCACCCCACCCCCGTATTTAACTTTAAAAATGAGCAGCAAGGAAAGTATAATATTTACAGGTGGGGTGGAAACTGCTTAGAGACATTAGAAATATGGGCTATTCAGAACAAATGCATACCACGTAGCAGACATGTTTTATAGATGATCAAAAAAGTCCCAAATGATTAATAAGAGCAGAGAAGGAGAAGTATGAAAACACCCTCCAAAAAATTAAGTTGTTTCCAAATGGAGGAAATTGGAATTGGCTAGGAAGATTTAAGAAGGAAGTAAAGCAAATCAAAACTAGTCCTGAGAAACATTTTACATTTTAACACTATGAATGAAATCCTTTTTCAAAGGCATCAAAAGCAAGAACCTGTGCCAGGAAATCTGTAAGGCCAACAAGTGGTCAGTGTGCACCAGAAGACAAGGCTGTAGTAGAAAGCTAAACAAACTCTTCGTGTCTTCGATCACCATGAAGGAGTTCACAACATATCTTATATAGAGTCTTTCTTCAAAGGGAATGAAATGGAGAATCTGTCATGAAATGGAATGTCAGTACCAGAACATTAGAACAAATCCATAAAACAAGTAGTGAGAAGCCATATGCCAGGTTATGTGCTCCCAAAGGACATACTAACCATGGTATGTAATGTGTAATTTACGATAGGCTCTGTCCTCAAGGAATGAAAAGTGGCAAATCTGAGGTCAACTCTCTAAAAAAGCTCCAAGATGGACCTATAAATCTGATGTCTGTCCTGCACAAGTTGATAGAAATTATACTAATGAATAGAAGCTGTTGGGTTTTGGATAAACTCAAGGTATTAGGGTAGACCCACCACAGTCCTTTAAGGAGAAGTTATTCTTCACGAACTTATTAGTTCTTCAAAAGAGACAAGAATCGTGAAAGTAAAGAGCCTTGCTAGTGAACAATTCTTCTTCCACTAAGTGATTTCCTTAAAATTTCAGATTTTGCTAATCCATGGTTCTAGAATACTTGGAAGCAGTTAAGTAGTTTTAATATGAAACAGTTTATTTAAAGGTACAAGTCCAAGTACCATTCCAACTGATGCTATGGAATAATGAGACTCTGCTTTCCTTCTCTCACTTCTCTACCCAACCCAGCTACTAGGAATCTTGGTAGTGTTTTGCTGACTGAGTAAAATTAGACTTCCAGAACACTGACCTAAATCTGACTCCCTGAAAACAGATTTTCTTTACTGAGAAAGGATCATTTACAGAGGAAAGAAACAAAGGAGTCCATCCAACACATTCCAAAGATTTTCTGCATATTTAGGGAATATGCTTCCCTTGAGCATAATTTGCTCAAGCAGTAATAAGCCTTTGTGTAAGTCTTAAGAGTAGTACAAGCAGGCAGAATTTCCACTTTGAGTTGAACAAATTACAGCCATACTGTACATTGTCCAAATATTCCCTAAATATGCATGTGGATTTAGTTCAAGTAATAACCAAGTGCAACTCATAATTTCTCTTCAAAAGCCCAGATACTCCTCACAGTTCCTTGACCTTTAGCTCCAATACCTCAAGCCAACTCACCCTTGTTCCCCAGGCCTTTATATTCCAGAAGGAATGTATGAGAGAGAAATGCCAGCATGACTCAGCAGCAATGCAGAGTTCAAGCAGTTTACATCAAGATGACTCATCAAAATACCTTTACTTGTGAAGACGGCTCCCGGAATATGCAGCTCTACTACACCCACTTACCATATGGAAAGGAAATGGTGAATTAGTTTAGATCTCACAGAATAAATCAGAGGCAGAATGTGTAGCTTTATTCAAATAGCTGGGATCACTATGAGATGACCTGGGATATATGGGGTGGTTTTGATTCTATAATCAACAATGCTAACCTTTAAAATTATTAGTTGCTGAAAATCTTCCCAAATAGCTTAGTATCATACTAAGAACAATC
The DNA here is from genome assembly GCA_026283785.1 of Coracopsis vasa. Taxonomy (NCBI): domain Eukaryota; kingdom Metazoa; phylum Chordata; class Aves; order Psittaciformes; family Psittacidae; genus Coracopsis; species Coracopsis vasa. Next base: position 53,206 of record JANHGB010041533.1, read on the forward strand.
AATTAAACCTGTAAATCAAACAGCAAATAGAATGACATAGTTCTGTCTCTAAATGGAGACAGGAAGTAATTCTACTTAGAAGTCACTGCTTTATCACTTCAGTCAAATTTACACGAAGTGTTACAATTAATGATAAGTAAAAATGTACTAAGCTTTCAGAAATGCATTCAGCCATCTGTGTAGTAATGTTACCCAGATGTATAGAAGTTTAAGGAACTGTCTCCTAAAACAAGAGAAGCAACTGAGTCTAGCCAGTTCCAGACAGGTTCTGATTAATGCCTATGAAGATGGATCATGACTCAGTGTGAAAGTTTGAGCAAGGGCTGAATGAGAACGAATTTGATCTGTTGATTTTAATAGGAAGTGGGAGTAGGTCTCATGTGCTCAGTGCATTCACACTTTGACCTATATGCTGGTTACAAAAACACTGATAAAGCTGGAGTTTGGATTTATTAAACTACAGTGGACTTAAGAAGGCTTTTTTAACATAACCCGTGTTTATTACAATCCCATGGGGACTCTGGACTATGCACCACTCCACCTCAAATTCCTTTCATACCAGAACTGGAGGAATGTAATGACTCTTATCCTGATAAATACCCCTCTTGTTTTTTTAAGAAGAACAGAACTTGCAGTATATTGAAGTGATAGCTATTCCACTGACCCACTGGGATATGGTGAGATCAAGTACAAATAACTTGTATTTAGTCCATGTCAAAGCACTCCCAAGGGGGGATACATTTTCAGAACAGGTCAGTTCAAAGTGTCACCACAGTTGTGAGTTAAAGACATTTTAAAATCCTATCCATTTCATTAGGTAATGAAAGAGGATTTGAGCTCTTATGAAAATCTGGCCATATATAAGTAAAACCTTGCTAAACATATCTGAATTACAGTGGACTCCACCACAGTTAAATGTAGCAAGCTGACAGCCAAAGGATTTTACAGACATCACTTGCACGTCATGACCATGGTTTTCTTAACTTGTGTGGGGCTGAACCAGCACACTCCATAATCATTTGCATCAGGGCTGCAAGCTTTGAGGCTGCAATAGTTTGGCTGGTCCTTTTTCCTGTCTCTAAGGAAAAGGGTCACTAAGGGTCCATCAGAATCTGAAAAAAAAGGTACTGTGAGTCTTAATGGCCACCAATGTCCTCTCCAGGTCCAGGTCAGAGTACCAGAGATTTATGGGCAGCAGGAGCTGGAAAATCAGTTCCTTTTCCATTGATACTTTCAATAAAGCCATCATTTTTAAAGTCAGAAACACAAACAAAAACCAAGGAAGTTCTGTTTGTGAACCAATTTTTATACGTTTTTGGTCAAAAGCAGTTTTTCGTTCCAATTTTCAGCTGTCTTTTTCCCCCCGTATCTTTTCCCCTTCAAAAAAGGAGACATCTTTTAAGAATTGTCTAATTTAGTTTAAAATAAATTTTGATTAAAAACATTTTTATGAATAATTTTTGGATCAGCTGTAATGGAGCAGTAACCACTTCACATTATAGATTTAACAGAGGTACCGAGCGAAGCTCACTCAGATGGGAAAGGCCTGCAGGGCTGGAATTATGGTTTAAATGCTGTCTGAAATGGTTAGTTCAGGTCAGCTTGTAGCATATTCTGAGCTCAGTTTACATTTGGCTCCTACCTGCATGCTGGGCATCAGTAGGTAGCCCACAACAATTAACTGGTCAGTGGGATGACTTAACAACAGTCAAGTGCTAAGGAATATTTCTCCAGGCCAAATGTACCTGTGGCCATTTAGGAATCATTTTTCAGTGAAGAGCTGTTTACTTTCAGCTGGAAGTAAAGAGTTTTGTCACTTGGTGTTGTCTTACAGATGGCAGTGTTACAAGAATCCTGTGTGATTATTAACTGACACGTGACTTCAGATTTGTATGGAAATGGTTTACTTTCATTCCCTGGATACTGCAAAATATTGAACATTGTCTGAGCATCTGAACTGGCTCTGCAGCACACCCTTCTTTCAGACTTTCTGACTGTCTCCATGTTAGCAATCAAATCCCTGACTATCAAGTTTGCCTTTTGCAGAGCTAATTTAATTAAATTGTGGAAGATGTCACCTTTTCTTACCTCTATATACCTGGCAAGCTAAAATGGATCAAAGAGTGGTCTTGCAAGCAATAGCTGGCAAATAAAGGAGCTGAAGTTCATGACTGGGATGAGAAGGGGAGAAAAGACAGGTGAGAAGAGCACCAGTGTGCTCTTTTGCCAACTCATGCCATGTTGTGAAGCCATACCTCGTGGCTGCGACTTGAATTTGGCATACATGTCACCCACTCCCAAAAACCTGTAGTCCCATTTCTAATCCTGTGCTGTCCTCAGTTGTGCATTCCCATCACTTTCTTTCTGTCTGTATTTGTGTAGGTATTTCCTGAGACTGATCACAGAACTGACCTGGCTGAAAACCATACAGTGAGATGCCACTCATTAACTCATTGCACACCATGATGCTTGCTGCCACATCTGCTAAACAAACCCCTTCCATCATTAGACAAGAATCCACATTGACAGCACAGATAAACTCACTGAAGTCTCGGCTATTCATTGACTCATACACCTTTTGCTTTACAAATATTTGAAGAAAGATAGCTGGAAGGCATCCTGATGTCAGTGGAACACTTAGATATGAGACAGAAAGACACAGACCACAGAAAGGAGAAACAGAGATCACCATCTCTCCTTCAATAATATTGATTGCTCCTGACAGATACATATACATCAGCAGATGGTAAGAGACTGTTACTATTTTGCAGCAATGATCCATTACTTTACAATTTGTCATCAGCATTTTAGAGTGTACTTTTTAGAAAAGGGGTTATTAAAAAAACCAACCAAACAACTTTATGACATTATTGTCTCTTCCAGAATGTTCTATCAATAAATCTAAAACTACCAGGAATATGAATATGCCTGGGCATATTCATTGGGATTCAATTGACAAAATGTTCCTTCTTTTCCCCATTGACATTTGAGAAGGTGAAGTGTTAGAAACATGTTATCTTATTTTAATGAGGCATCACTTGTTGTTTGGTAGATACGCATACTGTCTGCTAAGCACTGACTGAAACCCAGTACTAAAACCTGGAACCAAAAGCAGCTATTTTGACCACATGTGCAATACAGAACATGACTCTAAGGACAGGCAGCTTTGCTCAACAGTTCAGTACTCTGTGCTGACTGAAACTGCAGGGACAGTTGTTTAGGGAACACTGAGTGTTCCCTAAAATATCAGGAGTCTGATAGTCAACTGTTAAAAAATGGCAAAACACCCACTAGCTCTAACAGAAGCCAGATCTGGCCTCTGGCTTGTTTGTTTTGTCTAAACAGGGAGTAAACAAAGTTTATTCAAAATGTGACCTTAAGCACTACCTCGGTTATGCAGCCTCATCGCCCGAGCTCCACTTTTAGCAGATCTCTTGGCTAAATGTCAAACAATTCCATCAGCTCATTGAAGGCAAATACTAGACAGAGAGTGCATCTGAAATCAGTTCCCCAAGTCCCACTCAATTAACCTACTTGGCTACAAGGTGATGCAAAAATCAATATTTGGTAACAGATGAGTGTGTTTCACATGAAACTCATCAATAGACATCAGAGCAATTTCCATTTAAAGACAAAGACAAACTATCAAGCAGCTTAGGTACTAAAAGTATTGCAAATTCAAAAAGCTGTTACATCGGGCAGGATATCCCCCCAGTTACAATTTCAATATATCATTGCTTTTAATCAATTATTGATCACTTTTCTAAAATACACATAAAAATAATGACTGTCACTTTGGGAGAGCCCCCCTCCCTCCAAGCGTTTTCAGGAATATCCATTAAAACAGTGATGTTTGGTCCCAAAGATGAGAAGAAAGGCTTAAAAGCAAGCCCAGACACGTTTCCTTTTTACCTCATCTATTTTACATGTTCTTTGTATTTATGGAGACCCAAAGCTAGGTCAGTGTATTGCCTCTTGGATCTATTTTTCTGTTGGCTGTAACCTTTGGAATGGATCTCTTAGAAAGAATGTAAATCTTCTCACCATGTTTTTCCTGCATTTACCAAATACTCAGTAGGATGAATTCTCATTCCCGCTACAGTTATTAGTAACAAATGTGTAAGTACTGATTTACCAAAGAACACAAGATCTGATTATTAATACCCATGATTGCATGAGTCTGCCAATGAAGAATATGTTTAAAAACCACAGTAGTAAGTAAGGGGAACACAGGCTGTAAGTGACTTATAGGAACCTTTCTGATTTTATCATAAAAGAGACAAGAAACAAACCCATAGACATTTTATAAATGGTGTTCCTGTGTTCCTTCAAAGTTCACATCAAAGCAAGGAAAGGGATTATCCTCTTCAAAAATACTGATTCTCCATGTTGCTGTTGTCTTGAGAAGAGGTTTAAGGATATGAAGATTCTCTTCAGAAACAAAAAGATCAAACCAACTGAGTGAGAAACATGAGGAATTTCCCAGATCACCTCTGGATTTATATTTCAAGATTATTTTGCAGGGATACCGAGAGATATCCTTTCCTTTTAGTCACTAAAATAGATCAGGTAATAGGATGATTCAGGGTAATAGGCTGTAGAACCTTACATATTTAAACCTCCAGTCAAATCTATCCACCATCGAGGGCCCTAGGTGGCATTTATTATTGATCCTAGCTAAGTTCTCAGAAAGCAGACAATTTCCTCAATAAAGGCTCAGCCATTGTTGCACCTGGCACAGTGTTCCAATACGGAAAATGAAGATAGAGATAAGCTATCTATAGGTAAAATGCTCTCTCTGCTTCTGAACAACCCAGGAATATCTAAAAGACAAAGTACAGGAAAAATTAATATCTCTTGTAATCATGTTTTAAAACCCCAAGATGAATATGTTCATGGAATTACAACAGTCTGTGTCCCTAAATTCTTATCTGTTAATAAACACTGAAAATCTTCTCCCTAGTATTTAAATTTCAACACACGAATACACCATTGTGCAAAAAATGGCTTCTTAAGGATCAAGAGCAGAGCACCCAAGAATCTGGTAGAAATGCCATCAAAAGAGACAAGAATAAACAAACATGCCAATGCTCCATTGATTTATTCCAGAGCACTGCACCTGGACCCACCAGCTGTCATACATATTCCATCTGGAGCAACAGCCATTTGCCCAGTAGTTGTCATACTGTCTGACATGAACAACTGCTTGTTAAATTTGTTATCAGGGATTCTCTGTAGGGTTTGAAATCCTGGAAAAAGGTTACATTTTGTTCCTGTCCTTAGGCTTTGAGCATTTTTCCTTATATTATGTGCAAGGTTCCTGAATGGGATTTTGTGCAGGCCCTGTAGTATCTCTGAAGAGGGCAAGTGGTTCACTGTGAGCTAAGGACACCCAGGTAAGGGGAGGTGGAAAGTAATGTTTAATGGATTAAATTACGTGGCAGAGAAGATGGAAGGATCTGGTCAGACCACCAGGCTAAGAATGTAAGACTAACATATCCATTTTATACAAACAATGGGGGAGAAGGAAATTCCAGATCATGGAAAGTGTGGAAGATGTTACAGCAGTCACGCTGGGGAGTGACCTTGGAGAGTCATAGCTGTGAGGAAAGAACAAGTCTGTATATTAGAAACGTTATTAGGGCATGGTTTGCATGAAGCAGTGGAATTTGAATGCTAGATGAATGAAGCGGCGCGTTCTTCCAGGATTGAGCAACAGGCAGGACTGTGGTGGTGTTTCCTGAGAAGAAAATACTCAACAGGAAATGAAGCAACACTATGTGATAGTGTTGCTTAGAAATGGAGAGGTAGACCTGAAAAAATTCTGAGCACGGACCAGCTCTGGGATAAGAGTTGCTGAAATCACCACACAACTGTGCCTAACAAACAGAAAAATGCGGGAACTGAAGACAGTCGTGTAATATTTCGGAGAACGGAAGTATAGCCATCAAGATAGATGCTTTATGAACGGTCAGAGATAAGCACCAGGAGTGAAGGTAAGGAAATAAGTAGATCAAGATGCATCCTGAAAAAACCTGCTTTTAAAGTCTATTCCAGTGGGTAATAGAATCAGTAAAGCACATAATGGATGGGAAATGTAGTTAGCAGAGCCAGTACCTGCCAGACAATCATCCACCTAATTACTTCTTTGTAAGTCCTGTGTGTGGCACAGGAGAACATGGCAGAGTGAAAACATTCAGCACCTTCACTTCAACTGCTCACAACATACAACAGATCAACAGACACGCACCGTCAGAGGTGTGTGTGGTTTATGAAGCTCTAGGGCAGACAGTGTGTGCTCCACGCACACAACAGCCCTGTCCTTGATATAACCTCTTCCCTCTTGGCTGCATGCAGCCAGGGTTGGTAGATGCCTCCTAACAGGCTTTGCTTAAGGTTTTGGACTAAGCTAAAGATTAAAGAATACTATACAGGCAATTTTTTAAATTGGATCAACAATGTGGACTTACTGTAAAGAAATCACCCAAAATATTATTCCTCCTAAAATGGGATCTGATTAAACCCCACTAAGCTCAAGGAGTTTTAAAGGGGAATCTGTGGTGTAAAGGAACAAAAATGAACAGCAGACACCACTGTCTCCATCAGTCAGTTAAAGAAGGGCAAGTTTTTTACTGAACTTCAGTGAGTGATCCTGATCTTTAAATTCACTGAATATAGAAAAGATAGGGATGGAAACAAAGAAAATCTGGTTGTACGTTTATTGGCATAATTCTTCCCGTTCTCACCGAGAGGTGGCACCTGAGCACAGCCTGCAGCAGTCCTCTCCCCACCACCTCCGGCATGACAGCATTCCCTCTTTCCACACTCCGGGAACGACTTAGGAGGTCAGACAAGGGCTAAACATTCTTAGACTACCAAGCAGTATATGGTTTGTGACTGAGGTCAAACATCAGGCTAACATTTAGTCATCACATGTCAGAGTAAAGTCTAAAGGACAAAATTTGGTGCAATATATTTACTTACTCCCAGTGGAGGAACTTTGGTTTCAAAGAGTAAGGAATGAAAAACTGGAAGATGTATTTGTAAATGTTCTCTACCATAGTCATAGGTCCATATTTAGCTGTGGCTAAAAGTGTGGCTTTCAGCTGTCTGGGCATTCATTTTTAATGTACTGATCACACCAAAACACCAATGAAACAAGACTGTGGAGCAGTAGGTGTCAGAATTTATTGTTCCGGAACTACCAAACCGTAGAGCACTTTCACTCACCTGAGATGGGGACCTGAAGGCTTTGTAAAACCTTTCAGCCTGGCCTGGGACACTGATGAGAGCTAAAAAATTTAAGAGTACTGAGACAAAATTTTACCTCAGGTTGTTCTTACAAACTGCATTTCTCACAGGCAACCAGCAGCTCAGCCAAGCGCTCAGGCTTCCCAACAACTACAGACCTCAGCAACATTAGTACTAGTAATTAACAGTAATACAGATGGTTGCATTCCAAGCCCAGCACTCCAGTAACCTCATGGACTCTAACTGGGGCATCTGTTGCAATCTGGTAGATCTTTGATAAAATGTTGGTGAGAGGCTGCAAGAAAATCAAACATGTGACTACTCTAGAAGGGAAAGAGATAACACTTGTGTCTAGTGAAGATTCCTGCTCACTGTTAAAATACCCATTCTCCAGATTGAAGGAGCAAAAGGTGAGGGAAGAATAATATTTATGTAAAGGTCTGACAACATTGTATTTTTTCCTTTTGGAATTCAGCAGATTGTCCAAAATGTTAAGTATTTGCAAGACCATTATGGGGGAATGTTCCTGAATATCAGAGGCCACACACATCCCACACAGAGCTATGGCTTTTTAGTATATTAGGTCTCTGTCTAACATCCTAGGCATGAAAAGAAAATAACAGTATTCCTGAAATTTGGAAGTCATATTGTAGTAAAGGATCTTCAAACACAGACAGTACCTTTGAGTGTCTCACAGATACAATATTTTTAAATGAATTACTTCTATATTCACAGATACGTAAGATGATGTGGCACTTTAGCACAGAATCAAAAGAAATGCTTCCACTGGGCTTTTTTTAGTTTCAAGCAGAGAGACAAGCAGGTAAAATGACAGTGATGGCACACAGCTTCCCATTGCTCAGCTGCTGAAAAAGAATCTGTATATGCCTCAATTCTCAAAGAAAAGTGGGCTCTGGAGTAGGCAGTAGCCTGATAGATTGATACAGACAGGGAATTTTGGCAGTATTTGCACTAGATGCTTCAGACACTGAAGACTGTGGAGAACCAAGGGGATTTTGTCATTGTCAAGGCTTCTATACACACTGAGTACGTATTTCTGTTTCTCCTATCACAGAAAGGTCTGCAAAAAGAACACCTCTTCCCAGCAACTTAACTCAGGTGACAGTGCCAGTCCTTTGCCAGAATGAAGCATACAGCCACTGTGCCCTGAGGGCAGCATCACCAGTGCCCTGGTGTATTCAGCAGTGCTCTACATTCAACCAAGACTATGAGTATTGGTGTCAGTCGCTGTCTGGTTGGTCTCATTTGAGAAAGGAGACAGAAATGTGCACAAGGGACATGTTCTAATTCTTATTTTTAGACAGATCTTTACAACCTTGAACAACCATCAAGTGAAAGAAGACAGTGCTGTAAACAAACACTGAACTAGAAATTCTAAGGCAGTTCTAATTCAGACAGTAGGGTCAGGGAACTGCAAAGGGTCTGTGAAGTAGAATGCATGGGGCTTGTGAGTGTATGCTTCCTATAGCCATCCACCTGCCTGTAGGTACCATCTG
>JANHGB010041533.1:62073-74326 GCA_026283785.1 Coracopsis vasa
CCACCTGCCTGTAGGTACCATCTGCCTACTTTGAAAAATCTTACTGCCAGTTGCTTTACAAGTCTGTCTGACTTTTGAAACCATATATATGCAGCCAGAAACATTACAACATGCTAAAGCAGGCAGTAAGAAATCATAGAATCAACTAGGTTGGAAAATACCTCTAAGATCAAGTCGAACCATTACCCCAGAACTGCCAAGTCCACCACTAATCCATGTCACTTACACCCCAGTGAAGGCTTGGACCAGTGTGGATGTTTTATGGACCAGTAGCACAATTCAAAACAAATTAACTGATCAATGATATTAGGCTTAGGGTTGGTACATGCAGTGTCTACTCATTTGAGAACGGAAGTTTATAGACAAAAAGTAATTTGTTAACATGAACAACACTTCTACCCCCTGCAAAATGTTTTAGGATGTAGACATAACAGTCAAGCTTGGAACAGGTACTACCTGAGCAATAAATTCTGCTGAACACCCACCTCCCTCCCTCCATTTTATTAGGAAAGAATTAACTATTCCTATAAAACTCCTAAGTGGATTACTTGTGGTCATGTGGAGATGATACTTCAAAATAAGTAATTTTATTTACGTTTTCAACCTGTAAGCCCAAATCTGTATCCTATTTTAATGCAGCTTAGACTAAAGGCATGGACATTAGGAGAGGCTATTTTGGGAAAATTCTAGCTGCAAAAGAGTTGTGAAATAACATAACCTCTTGAATAATAATTTGCCATGTTTTGAACTTAAGCCTGTATCTGCATCCTCAAGCTGGCATGGCCTCTCTGCAACATGTGACATCTGCTACTGCAGGGGCCTGTGATGGCACAGGTTCACTTGCCACCACACTGGCAGCTATGCCAAATAAGCTGATGCCTACCTCTTGTTTGCACTGGTGGACAGCCAGTTCCTGAAAACTCATGAACGTGGCTGCTTCCTACCAGATGAGAAGGTGTGAGTGCCTTGAAAGCAGGCATGTAGAACAGCAGAAAACCTTAATTTGCATCCCTTTATAAAATATGTCTTTGTATTTGCAAATCCAAATCTGGAAGCTTGCACAGACAAAGCAATTTGCACACAGGAAGAGAGAAAACATTCTGAGCAGTTACCCTCTTGTAAACCCTGAAATCAAAGTAATTACTCACGGAGTTGGTAATCTAGCTCCTGGAGTACAGTCTATTTTTATGTATTCCCTAATGAGGATTCAAGTTAGTAGCCTCTGTACAATGATTAAGTTTCATGACAAACTTGGAAGGAAGATGGTAACACTAATGATGAGGACCAACCTGCTTTCTGTGTCTACACTGGTGATTTGCAAAGGAACTTCCCAGGTATTTGTCTCTCATCTCACAATTGTTTCTACTTACCTCACGGTATTTCAGTTCTTGAGGCACTTTTGGAATGGAAACATAGGTTTCTTTCCAGATGAAAGCGATATTAAAAAGGAGATACACCCTTTTCTCAGTGCTCCAAGAGGGAATCCTCCCAGCAGTTACCCATCACACCATGTATGAATCCAAACTTCTCCACACAGACCTCTCAGCAGCATAGTACAAAAGATGAGATGTGACCTGCTTCTGCCTGCTGTTCTTTACTGGTTTGTCCTGACAGTTTGTCTGTCAGAACTGGGGTTTACATCTCTTCATTGATTCTTTTTACTTTCTTCTTTAGCTTTGGTGCTCTTTTTGTGCCTTGTCCTTCTTAGCCTGCCTTCTTGTGGAAATTTCATGACTTAACCCCCTCTCTTCTTTCAGCACCTCATGCCCACCCTCTTTGCATGTATTTCTCCATTTCATTTACATTTCTTCCTTCTTTTCCACATGCCTTTGCTGAGATCACCCACGTGGGACACAACTTTCCTATAGAGATGCAGACTGTAAAGAGAGCAATGTTTTTTTGGGTGCTTTTGAAATGAAGCAGATAGATAGATCGCAAACTACTGTGTACATGCTCAGTTGCTCTAAGTCAGACAACACATACCACCAAATAACCTTTCACACAAATCCTCAGCAGAAATGGGAAGAAATGGGCAAACAACTGTTTCAGCACAGTAATTCAATTACTATGAAAACCACAGCCATGGCTTTTGCTGAGAGAAAATCGCTGGGAGGAGTGCATGACATTGTCATACTGCAAGGCAGAACACTAGGAGGGAGGATATCTTATTGCAAAGTGAAATAGTGAGGTAATGGTAACATTATTTTAGTAACTGCATACACATCAAGGACAAATTTAAGCTTAATATACTGGAATGTCTTGAAATAACATAAAAAATAATTCATCTGACCAGATAACAGGCACAGAACACTGTTAATGACAATGCCAGCAATAAAAGCAAGAGGAATTTTGTAGGCTTACATTGACCTGGGTTGCAGATCAACATTCCTTGTGTGTGTGTCAAAGCTATTTATTTTTTCCTCTCCCAAAAGGTTAGTATAGGAAAATATAACAACATGTCAGATGAATCTACCATATGCTATTGTCTACTAGCAATGAAGGCTCATGAAAATCAGGCCCTGATTGTGCTGCACAGTCTGTGAGTAAATACATCAGAAGTTACTGAATGTACTTGTAGAAGTAGTGCAATACAAGCCAAAGTAGTAACAGTGTCCCAAGCACTCTGTTATTGTGCGAGCAAAGCATTCAGTCTTTGTTCTGCTCAAGAGCAACACCCAGAAAATTGGTGTGACCAGGGAAAACAGAGGTGTGGCCAGAGCCACAGCAAGTCTGAATTGGTTATGTTGACAATCACATGGTTGTTATTTTGTCCTTTAATAAACTCTTCTGCATGGTAATTGAACACGCGTTCACCCGTGTAATATAGAGAAGTTCTGCTAAAACCAGTAACGACCACTCAGCAGTTCCTGTCAGCCAGCACTGTCTGGGGCTGAAAACAGTCATGGATCAGTCCTCACAAACCCCAGAAGCATTACCAAATGCTGACTGCCTTAAGCAGGGCTGTGTGATACCATGATACTAATGATGTTGCCACTGATTTCTGCAGGCCTGTTAGGTCTAAAGCCATCCTATGATCTCCACTGTCTGTTATGTGATCCCAGCACTGGCCCAGCTGTTACAAAACAACATTCATCCACTATGTACTTTATTCACCTGTTGCACTGCGCTATGTATCAGTCTTTGCTCAGCTTTTCACATCACGGGTATTTTGTCTTACAGGCCTTTGCCTACAGTCACCCTTGACAAAGCCCTCCCACCATCTTCCAGCTGTCCCTAGCTGTGCTCAGGAGGCAGCATCACATCACTTTTTATCACAGGACTGTGTCTCACTATCATCTTTTCACTATCAAAACTGTTTCTGTTTTTATGAGTGTATGTCTTTCCCAGCATGAATTATTTCTCTTGGACTTCTCAGAGGGTTGATTTGGTAAAATACTGAGAACTTTCAATGTGGAACAAGAGGGTGTCAGCACTACATGGGATAGACCTATCAGTTTACATAGGCTTTGCACCTGCAAACCCTCAATGAGTTCAAGATGGTACACTGCAGACGTGCTCTCCTTTAGATATTCCAGGTGAACGCTTTACCAGCACATATTTTAATGGAACTACTTTAAAAGTTCTTCTATTATTTTGCTTTTTTCTTTTCTACTTTTTATGTTTACCTTCTTAGACTTCTGAGTTTCTGTGCTTTGCCAAAGCCCAAAATATCTGTCAAAATATCTACCATATTTTATCTTCTGAGATGCTTCCTGCAATGCCAACTTCAGTCCACCTTTCCCAAGTAATGTCTTTTCAAACTTCTCCTTCCCAAACACAAGTGCTTTTGCATACTTTAATGCTGTTCAAGCAGCGCCTTCATTCAGGTGGAGGAAGAGTTATTAGCTGATGGTCCAGTTAAAAAGCATTTAGAACTTAAAGACGCAACAGACACACCAGGCTGCTGTTCCCTATGTCCTCAGCCTAAGGGTAAAATAAAATGTGAGGACTTTTGGAAAAGTTTCATATTGCTGCTTTTTAGATTTGGGGGGCCTGAAAACTAAATCCTGTTTTCATCATTCAAGAATATTTTTGAGCTTTTCCTTGACAACAGCTGACTCGAAAATAGCCTCAGTGTTGGACTTCCTTTTCCTTTGAATCTAGGTATCAATGAAGGAAGTTGTAATTCTTACTAAATAAACACATAGGCCAAAGAGGAACCAGTGCTCTTCATTGTTTAGGGAAATAATCTGGCATTTAATGGGTTCTTTATGACAGCTGAAGAGGAAAGTCATTAACAATTCATGTTGGGAGGGCCCCTGGCACTTCCCTCTAGCAAGAACAGTAGTTGTGTTTTTATAACACAATCTTGCATATTTGCTAAATCATATGTATTCATGTTACCTGACTTCTGTTAGTTGAACAAATTAAATTCCCATGTAAAGCCAAACAATTAGAAAACAACTAAAATGTGATAAATGAAATGCTGATTTGGTATTGTCCATCTTGCAGAATGCTCTCATGAGCAAGAGTTTAAGGATAAAGGGAAATCAGAAGGGAATTGTATCAGAAAGTGAAATTAGTTAGGGATTCCTGTATTCACCACCACGAATCCAATCAGGAATTAATGACACTGGAGGAATAATTATATGCTTAGTGGAGTCTTCTGTGTTTTTCACTGTTGTATTTTTATTATTGTTCCTATTCTCCCTGGTTTGGAAAAAAAGGGATTGAAACAAAGTCTAGACCTGGAAATCCAGCTTTCCACTGATTTATAGTGTAGAATAAAGAGAGGAGGTGAAAAGCAGAAATCAGACAAACAAAGGCTGAAATGTTCTAAGTGTTAAATCCAACATACACTAATATATTTTCTTAACCTCTTAATTTGGTTAAACTGATTCTAAAATCATTTCATTTGCTGTGTAAACCTGTTCCTAGCAGAAAAATCATTCCACAGAACAGTGCTCAACATTTTTCAGAGTGGTTGTTGTGTCAAGCTCAGAAGATGCTCTGAGAGTAACAACTCTGCACAACATCTGGGCATTGTGTTTCCCAAACTCATATTTAATTACAGACATTTTCAGGTAAATCAATGCACAAAATTCTTCCTTCTCGTGTTTTTATAGATCTGATGTATCTGACTAAATCCAACTAAACATTGCACTGACTAAACTTTCAGGTATCATCTAGATGAAAAGAGTGTTAATTAAATCAGTGCCATGCCAGGAGAAGAGCAAATGAAAACAAAGGGCTGTACTTTTGTTATTTATAGTCTACCAACTAATAGGAAGGAGGTATTTAGTGACTGGACACAGCAGAAGCAGCATGGTATGAGAAGGGTGCAGCACTCCCTGCCTCATAGGTGTGAGATGAGCACCCATTTATGGGTGCAGACAATGCAGACTCACACGGGCTCTTCCTTCCTGCCAAAGGGGACTGGAAGTGATCTGAAGTGCAAAAAGAGACAGAAACCACTGACTTCAGTGGAATGTAAGGCATGCTTTCTCCTTTGTTTTCCAGCATGTTTGACTATTAAAAGAAAACACTGTCTCTAGCTTTGAGTCTTTCCAACTATAACATTGGCCAAAGCTAGAAGGTGCTGAGCACTTTCTGAGAAGGTGCAGAGCTCCATTAATTCCCATTAAGGCAGTATGACAGTGAAGGGACAGCCTTCTGACACTGAAACACATTTGCAGCTTTCAAACTGTAATGTTTCTGTGTAATAAAACTGCCCTGCTGGTACTAAATCTAATCAGTACCACGTGCCCCATCTCTCATGTAAGCATGTTTTGGAGAATACTTTCTACAATAGCTCATCTGTGGATTCAACCACAAATGAAATGCCTTGCTTATGTTGCACTCCCTTTCCTGCCTGCCTGCACAGAATTAAATGAACTGTTTTTTTCAGTTATCAGGCAGCCTGTCTCTCCCTCTTCTTCAGTCTGAACATATCCAGCATCCCTCTAGGGTTACTGGATTTCCAAATTCCCTATATGCTCATATATCCATACACATGCAAATAGAAATATATCATGATAGTTTCCTGTTGCCATGCAAATTGGAAACAAATACGAAATAATTCTGACTTGCAAAGCCTTTATGGAACATTCTAACACTGAAAAAGCTGTTGGTTCTAATATATACACATCTGAAGTCAACAGAGCCATATGAACTGCTCAGTGATTTCAGTAAGAAAAATAATTATCTTTTCAGCCAGATCTTAAATCTTATAAAAATGCAAAAATTATACTTTCTAAAACTAAAAATTAGCCGTTTTCTTACTCCCATTCCCACTCCCAGCCAAAAGTCACCTAGCCAGCACCAGCACCTCTGAGGAAGCTTTCTACCCACAGTATGAGCTTATTACCATTCCCTAGGAAAAGTGGTTTGGGAAAAAGGATTTTTATCCTCCACGTGTGTTAAAGGCCTGCAGGTTCTTCTGTCATTTATCCTCTCACTTTTGATTTCATGGATTCCTTGGGAAACTGGGCTTCTCTGACGCTTTATTATTAGCCTCTCCGTAGAACTTCTTGAGCAGAAATTCTCGAGCAGAAATTCTCCATGTTCCTTACGCTGTATAAAAAAAGGTTCCATAATTCTTGGTTACTTGAGAGAAGAGCAGACTGAAGGTTTCCTTGTGAATCTGTGGCAGCATTACCACCAGGCTGCTAGTCCAGCTCTCAATACCCTGTACTGGTAAAATGAGTCTGATTTTGATAGGAAGCACTGACATTAGAACAGGCTTCTGGTGTGTTTGTCCAGTGTATTTTGAAACAGGTCACATCCGAGTTTGGTTTTAGTTCTTGGAGAGTTCACTAGTGTAAGTTACTCTACTATTGTTTACACGTGGTAAAGGAGGACCCTCAGACTTGACACAGGAAATCATTAAAATTCCTGGTATTCTTGAAGCAAACTTAGGCGCAGTTCCCTCCTCCTTCCCCAGAACTGTAAAAAGCCAGCTGCAACACTTCACAAACTGTCAGGAGATGGACTGTTCTACGTGATGGCTCAAAGTGCAGTTTTGAAGTCAATCATATAGCATATGTGAATTAATGCAAAACAAATGGAATGCATTTGTCATTTCCTCAACAGTATTTTGCTGTCCTTAAAAGCCTTCAGAGGAAGTAAATATATTTCATTAGCATTAACCAGTAAATCCTCACAACCCACTTGTGAGTTCCTGTCTCATTTAAAGTTTAAAGGCAAAAAGATCAAATAGTTTTTTTAAAGTCACAACAAAATAGAAATGTTTGTATTTCAGCAACAGGCAGAGGCTGCAGCTGAGATTTATGCCTTAGTGGCTGCACAAATAGTTTCTCACTCCACAGAACTGAAATTCTAAATGAAGACAAATAAGAGGTTCTGGTGGAAATGGAGGCGCAGAGGGGGTGAAGTGACTTTCCTCTGGTCACACAGACAGAAATCCAGAACTCTGATGCCACACTGAGATAAACACAGTATAAATGTCAAACCTGCTTGCTAGATAAAGTCCAGACATGTAATTCCATGCCAGAGGAACCAAACTGCCCTTTTCTTTCCCCCCATCAAACTTTCCTCATTCTTCTTCCTTTTTCATATGGTCTAATCCCATATGTTATTATAAATGTTTTCTGGAACCTAGATATAGCCTTGGATGGGAAACAAAGCTTTGGCTTTCTCAGAGAAGAGAGCCACATTCTCCTGTGTAACAGATACATACAGCTAGAAGGACACGACCCTCCCTTCAGCTCTTTAAGCTGCAGATACTTTATAACATATATTCCTTCAATGTTTTGAGCGGAGCCATTCCAGTAATGATTGTAGGGAAGCAATAAATTGGGAAACACCTATTATAAAACCTATGTGCAAGTTCACAAGAAGATACATCAAATATTTGCATTTTTCCTATTCCTTTTTTTTTCCAGTTAGCAACATATAAAGACTGAATAGGTTCCTCTCAAACCAAACCAATGGCTCTAAAGCAGGCTTTATAAACAACTGACAGAGTTGACAGTAAGATGAAGTCCAAGAGGAAATTATCAGGATTACTAAGATGTTATTTTTTCTTCTTCTTCTTTTTTATTTCTTTTAGTTTAATTCACTTCAAGATTTACATGAAAGATAAAATTTCCTATATAACAAGTCAGGGGTGGGGAACGGGACGAACTGTTACTTGACACACTTGATTGTGTCCAAAAATCATACTGAACAAAGCATGAACTATTTTGGAGTAACCTACTAGTAGAGTGTGGCTTTGCCGGATTAATGGGAAAGCAAGAACTATCTGCCATATTCCTTCTTCTCATTCCCCAACCAGACAAACAGTGCAGAGCAGCAGAAAGCAAGTCAATCCCTGGTTCTACTCATGCCTAGAACATCAGTGAGGCTGTGTGAGCCCGAGTCAAATGTAAAAGAAATACAATTCTTTCAAAATTGTAATCTTTGAAAGAGAGCATAAGAGTGTTGTCTCTTCCACAGGATGCCTGGGCTGCTCCTGAGAATGGCGCAGAAAGAAGTCTGCTGTTAGCTGTAAAAGATTATACCTCGTCAGGTTTGACTTAGCTTTTATATTGACTCTTTAATACCTTAATATTTGAGTATCTTTTTATATAAAAATAAACATTCTCTTATTGTGATATTAAAAATAAAGCAAATTTCCCCTCTTCCTTCACCTAGATACAAAACTGTTATTTTTTTCTCTGTTTCTATACAAGTGCCAAGCCTTGTTAAATTGGGTCTAAAGCAATTAACCTATTTCCTCCTGTCAGATTTAATTGTAGCTTGACCTAATTGAAGGCTCAAACCTGTGCTACACCTGAGTTATCTTTTTCTATTGAGCCTGAAGAAACATCACAGCTGGAATAGGCTGTGCACAGAGGAATTCGAGTCAGAGGCTGCTATACTTTTGGATAAGCTTTTCAGAGGCCAGGTATTTCCAGGAGATCAAGAGATGCTACATTCTTTCAGTAGGCACAGAATGGGTCTCGTCAAACCTCTCCCTGGGTAACTGTCAGTAACATTACTCCTGATACACATCAGTATTAGTTACAAGTGAAACAAGCCACCTAATTGCAAGAAATGATACAGAACCTAAAGAAAATACACAGAGAAGCTGTATTTTAATATCTTCCAATCCACTGATTTCTAAGGGTTTCAGGCAACTGCACTAACATACAGGTCTTGCTCTCTCTACCATTTGTTTATCACTCTCTACTATGAAAACATGGAAACATATCTGGAATGCATGATGAGGAATTCCATGTTCTATAGTTCATCCCTTTTCCTTCAGTCTAGGGTAAATCATGTCATCAGAAATTCAGTGTGTAATCTGTGTTGGGTTTTGGTTTAAATGAGTATTTTGAAAAATCCCTTCTTTTCCAAGACACAGCTTGGTTATTGCTTGATTATTCAGCACTTAAGCTGAATAATCAGGACATACATATATATATGTACGTGTATGACAATGTGTTACACCTATAATCAATTCAAAGATCTTTTCTATACTACCTCTATTACGTACTGGAGCTTGTTTGCAGACCGCCCAGATGTGCCCCCTTTCTACTTCAGAGTTGTGCCCTAAGGGACAGACAAGCAGAAGTGGGAGGCAGTCTGAGAACCTGCAAAAATAAGAGTTATAAATACTTTGTAGCAGCTTGTTAGAGCAGAAGAAACCACTTGGCTGGACCAAGGTCTGTGGCATTTGTCATTCCAGAAGAGCTTGTTTTGACTCCACTTGAGACTGCATGGGATGAGTGAGTATTTTCGTTTCTACCTCTTCTGCCTGAAAGATGACAACTATGGTATTTTGATAGATGGAAAACAACTGTTCGTCTGATTCTGTAAGATTTTAGGGTTTTCTGTTTGTTTTGGTGGATGCTCAACAATATACTTCTATCTCTGCTGTATTTAAAGTGTCCTTCATGTTGTAATGGGTAGGAGCAGAATAGAAGGGAGAGATTTTGAGATTTGACTTATAGTAGCTCATGTACTACTGACCTATAGCCTGACTCTACACAGAACTGCACAGAGAGCCTCTGACCCCATAAATTCTCCAGGTTGTAAAAGGGCATGGCTTTGTCAACTGATTCATTTCTCTGCTATGGGAAAACTGACTTTGCTACAGTAACATGCTGTACTTTAAAGGTCACAGTGAACAGGGCTCTGATAAATCAGGCTTGACAACCACATAGTGCATGATAACAAAACAAGAAGCTCTAAAATAAGTAAACAATAAAGTAGGTGAACAGCCAGGATTCTATTTGAGCCTGATTAGAACAGAAACACCATCAGTAGGAAAGCAGCACATTTTTTCAGGTGCCCATCACAGTACTAATTCCAGCAGGAAAGGAATCTCATACCGTTCTGTATCCCAAATTCTTGCTACTAAATACATGAGGCAAGTAAATAGAATTTAAAATGCCACATCTGGAATAACAAAGCAATGTTTGATACATGACCAAGTTTGCAAGTGAAAGAGCTTGGCAAGTATATGCCTCTGGCTTTCACAGATAGCCAATAAACAAGTGTTTTACTCTAAAGATACACTGAGTAGCGTGCTGACACTGCTTTCTGTGTGCTTTAAGCATGCGTAGACTCACACTTAAAGTATATAATCCACCTTTATCTGCATATTCCATTTGCTTCTTTGTCTGTCAGAAAGTAACATCCTGCGTCCAAAAGGGCTTGCTCAAACTTCCCAGTTTCTTATCCAAGTTCAAACATGAGAATTTCATTAAAAAAATACAACCCATACATTGAAAGTCCTGCCTCTGTGGAGCAATTTCTTTCATTTTAGGTTAATTTTATCCTTATGCCACCACTGTAAAGTAAGTATAAATACTGACACGTTTAATTATAATTGATTTAGCAGGAAGATACAGGTATTCATTAACACCATTAACTCTGTGTTAATGCTGACTAAAAATAAGATTCAACGCCATGAATGGAGGAAAAAAACAATGCTTCAGGATGGCTACTGGTGGTTTTTTCCACAGAGGAGAGCTTAGATAAAGGGTATATGACCAAGTAGACAAGCCAGAAAAATGGCAACTGATCCACTGCAGAGAAGCTTGTCAAAAAACTGCAAATAGTTCTGCTTTGATACACAAACAAAGCACTTGATCCAGACTGGAATGCTTGCTTAATTGTATGTGACTTTTTCATTGACGTGATATGAAATCTCCCAAGGCAACTTCTAAACTTTATCTAAGACTTCCCTTTCCTCATTTAAAGCTGAATGATTTCCTTGTATGGTTTTATCAATGGGCCAGAAAGGCTGATAAGATTGCTTCCTTCCGCTGTTAGATATGTTTGGACTTCTGCCATCCCATCTTGAAAAGAAATGCATTTGCTTTCATGTCCTGTGTAGAAGCAACAAGTGGGAGGCAACTGCTTCATTCATAAAATGTAGCTGAAAGATTAACGTAAGCAACAGAAAATCAAACTCAGAGACAGGTTTTCATTTCAGCTACTCAAATTCTTAGCCATTGCACCTCCCATAATCTGCTGCTATAGGTACAACTGCAAGAGTACCATGAAGCAAATCTCTCCTCAGAAGACTGCTGAACTACTGTGACTCCCTCCATGAGGGAGGGTCCTAAACTAACCTCCTGCCTCTCCCTTACTATTCCACTCTTCCCTCATCTTCCCCATTACACACTTCTGATAGAGAGCTCTATTCTTATCAGTTCTTTGCACATCAGAATGAGGTAGGTGTGATGGAGATGAAAGCACGACCTCATTTAATCCTGCACTGTACTTCTATGAAGGAGACCTTTGAGGGCTGCAGCCGAAAGTGATTCTGCTCTCTGTGGCAAATTGAGAAAGCTCTTTCCCTTCCTACTTCATCCCCATGGCAGAAAGAATAATTTTGGACTTAACAGAATCTTCAGTGTTTATCATAGATGCTCTTGCATCCACTATTGGACTTCATCCCAACATGTGAGTGAGAGCAGCAGCTACAGAGAGCTTGACACAACTCTTGTATGTAAATGTTAGGAGGCATGAATCGTTATAGTTATCTATTTCCTGAGCACAAGCACAAAGGCAGCAGCTGCTTTTACAAGATAAACAATATCACATCCTCCTGGACCGAAAAGAAAGAATCAGTCCTGAACGGCTATATATTGCTTTAAATAAAAAAAAAACCACCACCACCAATTAATATAAATAGCTTTTGCTGTGTCAATTTGAGCCATATTTAATTTGTGAGGCAGTCTTCTAATATAATTAGCGTCAGTCTGATGCAGCATTCTCATTTCTTTGCCAAAAACACCTTCTGCAGCACTTAATGCAATCTGAATTTCACGTTTCCTCTCCAGAAACGGATGTATTT
>JANHGB010041533.1:74426-91475 GCA_026283785.1 Coracopsis vasa
AAAATGTTGAAGAAGAAAATACAAAACTAGATACAAAGAGAGATATGGGTTGGTGTGACATATTTATCGAATTTTGTTGGTTCGCTTTGAAGTTGCTAATATAGCCGTGTAGAGTGCGTTAAACTTACGAGTGATGTTATCATAAATTGGGTGGTACCGCGGAAATACAATCTTTCGTCCCATATTGGATGAGGGATTTTTTTATTGTTTAAGGAGAAAATAATGAAAGAAGAAATTTTGAAAATTAAAGAAGAAACTGTTGGTTTAATCGATAATGCCAGTGATTTAAAATCTTTAGAAGATATTAGAGTAAAAGTTCTTGGCAATCTCCTCCTGGGCCTAAAAGAAAGAGTTGGTCCTGAACTGCTACATAGGTCTTTAAATAAAAAAGACCCTTACAAATTTATAGAAATAAAGCTCCTATAGGTTTTTTGTGTCCGTTTGAGCAATATTTAATTTGTGAGACAGTCTTCTAATACAATTAGCCTCAGTTTGATGTAGCATTCTCATTTCTTTGCCAAAAACACCTTCTGCAGCACTTAATGGAATCTGAATTTCATGTTTCCTCTCCAGAAATGGATGCATCTTCCGTTACACGCGCATAACAGTCCATTACTGCATCACAGTTTGTCAGCCTGGAACACGAGGGTGATACCCCAGGGCTCTTTCACTGCCTTTCTCCTTTGGATCTCACAGCTTCAGTTGCAGCAGCATCAGTGAAGCCATTAGCTGGTGCTGGCTGCCCACCCTGAAGCATGGGCCCAACTTGGCAGCTACAGGAGGAAATAACCTCAAGGTCCCTGCCCAGCCCCTCCTGCATTCCTGCTTGTACACACCCCGCTTTCTCCCCTAAGTTCCCTCAAATTTTTGTGCCCCAGTCTCCAGCCCCCTTGCTCTTACCATTTTCCAGTCCCCTGCTCCTCTTTGCCTCTCCCCAGATACTTCACTTTCCTGCATGTCCATCTCCACCCATTCTCTGAATTCCCTCTTAGCTGCATTTGGATCAAAGCACAGCATACGCAGCACACTCCAGATGCTTCTTCCTTCTGCAGCTGTACTACAACTACCGTCATATACTTTGTGGTTGCTCACCATCCCTGCCTCAACAAGCACTGAGGTGATAGTGCAGAGTTCTGGGCATATCTATGATTGTCTTAGAAAACCTGTGACATGTTTCCTGCCCAGAAAACTCTTATGGGAAGGCTGGAATAGGCTGCCTATTCCTGTGTCATGTTACACAAGAAATTATTCTCATGCAGTGCCTTTTTCTTAGGGGTCAGTATCTGCATGATAATGCAAATACAATATACAAAATGAACCAGGTTACTTTCAAAGACAAAAATACACATATATATAAGTATTTATATACATATGTATGTATGTACTCATACATACATATAAGCACTTATACAGAAGTCAGTAATTTGTTCTTTTAATTTCTTAAATTCTATAAAAGCCTAAGGAAAGAAATGCAGTGCTCCCAAGCTTCAAAAAACCAGTGCCATCCATTGAGGTGCTGAGAGTATGGAACAAGTTAAATTCCTAAATCATGATACAGTTAAGTTGAATATGGCCTGGAAAAACTGCACTTCTAGTGAAAACCAACCTCTTAAGGAAATTTAAGAGGTGAAGTCATAGTGTGGGTTACTTACTGCCAGAAAACAGTGTCATCCCCGCTGAAATGCTGATTGATCTGGCAGTAATCTAAATATTGGGGGTATTAAAAGTATTCTTTATTAAAAGATTTTAGTTTTCAGATACATTAAAAGCTGAGTTTGATTCTTGCATCTTTACATCAGCAAAAAGCAATGCAAACAGGGTAAGAGAAGCAACATATCAAGAAATCTTGCAAAGTAACTGGGCTTAATTTTCCTTGACATAAAAATATGTGGTCTAGTGGTCTGGGTACAGCAGCAAAAGCCAGGAATGCTGTATCTCCAATCCTGCCTGGATAAATCAGTGGCCTTAAGAAAGCGCTGTTGAACTCTGCCTCAGTTGTTCAGAGTGGAGAAAGTTCAGTAAGGAGCAATGATAATAATGTAATGAGATTTTTACTACAGAGATCTGTAACTTCCAAATGTTACAGAAAGTTTTCTCCAAATCGGGCCATTAAGGAATAATACCAAAAGAGTATAGAGTAAAATATCTGCTTCTCTTGTGGACTGCAGCAGAAGTTGCACTTTTGGGGAAAATGTATGTTTAAAAAATGTAGCACAGATTAAAACCCCACAGGCTCTGCAGAAAAATGCTCCATGTGAACTTGTCTAAAAAGGAGATAATTTTTTAGGGAATCAGAGCCTTTCTTTGGAAATTTTGGAAGTTTATGGAAGTATCAATTTCTGTCTATATTGATTGTGATGATATTATTGTATTTATAGATAGCTTGTCATTTTCCATTAGAACTGGAAATACATCATTTAAAGAGAATCAAACTTCATTCTTAAAGTTGTGTGCTTCTTCTTTGGACTTTACAGTGAAATTTTACCTATGAAGTTCTTTGCCCTCGCTTTTCAGGTGCCACTTGGCACCTTAAATGTAACACAGGAAATACATCGATTATAGAAGATGAATGAACACCACTGTATGTCTGAGAGTGACTTTTGATCCTACAGCATCAGGAGACACTTTTTTCTGTCTGTTTTGCTGCTCTGTTTTACAGAGCTGTCACTTGACAGGATGTTATTTGGACAGGAATTCTACAAGTATGCACAAACCCAGCAGTCAGCACTTCCCAGGAAGATGATGCAGCATTCTCTGCCCCTCCAGTTCCACACAGTATCTGCTCATCTAGCAGTAAACACCTGTGGTTTCGGAAAGACACTGCTGTTAGGCACCAGAGGCAGTCCTCACAGGAGCCCCAGCTGTGTGCATTCAGTGGCAGCAGGATAATGCAAAGTACAGCTGGGTAAATGCAAATTTACAGAAATAAGGATTTAGAATGTTCACTTTATACCCCTCCTTAATTCTGCCATATTCATTTAATCAAACATTAAATCAAAACCATTAGGTTGCCTCTGCTTAGACAAAGTTAACCAGTTTTTAACACTGCACTGTACTGGAATGGGATCAGACCCTTGATAAAAGTTATGAAACTGAAGAAACTTGGCTCAAAAGCAAGTTCACTGATTCCTGAGTCTCTGAACCTGGGGGTTTCTTTCCTCATAACACATCCTCATTCTTCCTGTTATTTTTTAAACTAATTTATGACATGGCTTATCTCACCATCTGAAATGGTAAATGGACTCCTGGCTCTCCTGGATCATTTGCCCCTCTTTGCTAGAAACTTCTTGATAATTTAGTTCTTTTCCAAAACTTCACTTTGTACACTGGGACCATTCTCTTAATTTCTGAAGCCCTGCCTAGAGCTGAAAGATACAGAAGACTTGCACACCTCCCAGTGTAGATCTAGCCACATGCTGGCTAGGAATGTATGGCATTCCAAGTCCCAAAAGTATAATGTAAAAGGTGGAAAATGGAACAACCATACACAGCAGAACTGGCTTGTTTCATGATTCCTGTCTGTATACAGCTTGCAAACCTGTGGAGGCTGTGAGTTTCCTTGACTTAAATAACTGAAACCTATTCATGAAAATGTACTGATTTCCAGCACAACAGTTCTCAGTCTGTTGTCTGAAAAATTCCTGAAGCGTTTGTCATTTCAAATGTGTAATTTGAGTGGGGTTCCCAGAACCTCAGGTCACCAGACAGGCTTTTGTTCCTTTGTGACAAATCACAGGTAGGTAACTGTAATATATAAGTATGAAAAACTGAGATTGTAAGTGCTGGGAGTTTTTAAAGTATTCTTCCAACTTCCATTAGCCCTTTGCATCCACTCCCCCACATACTCCTCAGAGATTTCTGTCTTTAAAAAAGCCATTCAAAGTAACAAACCCCCTTCCCCTCTTTAAATCTATCTCACCCCTTTTCTGTTACAATGCAAGCATTTTGAAACAATGCTGGATAGAGAGAAGTTCAGCTAAGATCTGGTTTTATACTGACCTGCTCTTATCCTGTATGCACCCTGGCTTTTTAGAGTTTTTTTAGTATCTTATGCTAGTTTTCATTTCCAAGTGTTAGTGAGACAGTATTATTTTAATGCTATTTGAATTGTGATAGTGTCTAAAACTTCAGCTACACATAAACTGTGATATCTCCTGTGTGAAGTAAGAAGTGACAGTCCTGCTAATTTAAGACAAGAACAGCCATTCACTCTGCTCAGGCACAATCGTCCCCTTTTCTGTATTTCCAGTAGACTTTCTTCATCAGTTTGTGAATGTTCCAGTGATTTTGTTTCCAGCACTCACTCTGTGAGACTATTTCACAATCTAACAGGTCTCTCTGTCACAAGGTTCTTCCCGCTATTCAGTCTGTTTTGCTGTTTCCTTTTTAAAATGCAACGTTTCTGTTTGTATTGCCCAATCCATCTCTTAGAAGGGAATCCCTGTTAAGGGCCACAATGGGGTTTTGATGGTTGGGTTGTTTCACATTTGGGATATCTTTCCAGGAAGTAATATGTTTCTTATAATTTACTCATTGTGTATTTTGAAGTATAAACTCAATAAACAAATATAATGAGCTATCAGAATGCTCAGCAGTAGAATGGTATCAGCCTGTAGTTACAAATAGAGTAAATTTTCTTTATCCTAGGCTTCATCAGTAGTATTTTCTTTACATACTATCCTGTTTACCACTGACTGCTTTTGCTGTCATCATTCTTGCATCATTTTTTGTTGACAACTGTGAAACTCTGAGAGTCCAAAGAGAAACAAAGACTGTTGTACTTAATGCCTCAGTTTTTAGACTACCATTTTTAAAATTAGGTGGCATAAGGAAAACTAAAACACTCCTTTATTTGTAGGCTGGGCATACATATAGTTTTTAACTCCATGCTCTTCTTAATCCTTAAAGAGCCTTTGCAGATACAGTCTGACTTTAGATTTAAACAAATAAATTAATCCCTGGACTAAATCTGCTGTCAAATGTCACTCTACATGCAACAAACATTCAACCTCACAAACTTTATAAGTGCTAGGTCTGAATGATTTATAATATTTAGTAAGACCATAATCCTAGTGACCTCCCTTCTAAAAACTTACTGTTTTCTAGTTGATAAATCTAAACCACAGCAGATGGAATCATTATTCTGTGAGTCTGTGTATGTCTATTGCTCACTGCATTTTTCAGGCAGAAGAAATCCTGCTTGCGATTAGAGTGAAAGCACAGTGGCTGCCAAACATCTGTGAGAAATTGAACACTATTCATTTATAATCTGAAACCTGAGTGGACAACTAGTTGTTGGCCTCTTCTGTCTAGACTGATACTGTTCCCCACCTCCACTTCCAAGTGAAAGGGTCAGCCAGGAACCTGCAGGACAGAAAGGAAATGGTCCAAATGACTAACACTTTTCATTCAAGTAATCAGCGTTCACTCGCACACTCCTTTCTTCCACTTCCATCAAAATATCAGTAAGAGGAAAGCATGGTTTTGAAGTTGACAGCCTTGAAAATAAAATGCCTGGCAGAGGTTCTAAAGAAAGGCATGCCATGGTTTTAATTTGTATTACGTAGAGGGCCTCTAAAAGTGAAAAAGCATGTGGTATGCTCGAGGCCCTTTGCAGCTGGAAGTCTGGAATGAGAGTAAGTTTATCTATGCCCTCACTTTATTTACAGTCCTTTCCACGTGAAGATGCTTTTTTAATCACTCAGAGTTTCATCCCTAGCTCTTTCTTCGGTCTTTCACCTCTAATAAAAGCTTGTAATACAAAGAACACTGTGGAGTGTTAGTTAAGCTTCCCAAATTATGCTTAAGCTGAAAAAAGATAAATATTATAGTCCTTCATTTGACAGAGAGGTAAAGTGATTTATGGCAATGGTTTTTTAGGAAAAAATGGTGAGAGAAATGTCGAAGTTTACATGCCAGCATTTCCAGTGAGGAGCAGCTATAGGCAGAGGTTGAATTTCATAGGGTTCATCATTCAGAAATTCAGCTGAATTACTAATTTAAAACATAGGCTGTGAAGCTGTACATCTACAAGAAGACTGCTAATTCTGCTGTACTGATGTGGCCATCATGAATTAAACATCATTATATTACAAGATGGAAAGATTTGGGTTCAGTTAATGAGTATTAGCATGTAGCCAGCATAGTACAGCTAATAGGTCAAGATCTCAAGAGAGATGATTCCCAATGAAACTAGAGTTAATGCCATGATAGATCACAGTATCCGTGGCAGGAAGCTGGAGAAACATGATGCTAATGGGGTCTCATAGATTTAATCCATTTTGGAAATTTACCTTTTATGCAAATATGAGCTGTGCTTTTACACTTCAGTTTCTGCCTTGTTCACCTATGAGGTGGGAGGTTACCAGCCTGCAAGATGACCTTATTGTTATTTAAACCAAGCTTTTAGCATTCAATCATTATGAAAGTTTTGTACCAAGTAGATTTGAAGCATTTGTAAAGTAACATCTGTGATTGAGACAAAATGCCTCTTTTTTAGTTCCCATGGCATTATCTCTATAGAGAGCTTGATTTTTTTTTCTTTCAAAAATGCTAAGTAAATCTGTGAATTCTATTGTACTCTTATCCATTTTAATAGCACAATTGTTCTGATTCATGGCAAGTGCATTTTGCTTTTAATGACACAGTATCTAATAGGTTTATGCTAAAACCTCAATCATATTCCTGCTGCTTAGCTTTTGCTCTGGGTATAAACCCAGAAATGGTCACAGAATTGCAAGCTTGGAGAAAGATCAAAGAGCCAGTTAAAAAAATGAAGCAAGAACACATAACTGCAAAGAAGATTGCTGATAAACACATCACAGTGGGTGCAGTGATCACACAGTACAGTTATGACCACTCTCAAAGCATGAGCTAAACTTGGTATTTGACTTAAGAGACACAAAGCTTGTAAATACATTTCAACATACTTCTAGTAAAATCAGTTTTTATTAGCACAGAGTCTAGACCAAATTGAGATTGGAATTCAAATCTCCATAGGTACTATGCAGTTAATATATGAGATAATATTTGATGAATATACCTGCCCAAGAAAACATCCACTCTAAAAAGGACAGAAGGAGACCTGGAAGAAAGGTGCTATTTTTTCCATTTTACAGGTTGGAAACTAAACCACAAAATGGTTTCAAGCTGAACCCAAAATATAATGATTTCAATGGGCTTTGGCTAGACTCTTTCATTCTATCAACATTGTTTCCAAATGGCACCTCAGTAAGTGCCAGACTGTACACAGTGCAATGCAAGGGGTTTTGGCAGGAGGGTGGTATAATGCAGGCTGCTCTATGGAATGTGTGATACAGGCAGCAGAGACGTAACTGATCATCACCATGAAAGTCTGTAGGCACATATGGGAGGTCTCTGTACACCTAAGTGTTTCTGGAGACTTCCCTTACTTTACCAACAGTGTGTCTTTATGAGTCCCCCAGGGCAAACAAAATTTAAGACTAAGATTGTGAGGGAATTTGATTTTAAGGACATTATCAAAGGCATTTTTTTATCCGCACATTATAGAATTCAATGTTACAGGAATGAATTTATACCTAAACTTCCAATAATTCAGAAATAACCTGTTCCTCTGAGTCCTTAAGAAATGAAACAGTTGAGTTCATCCAAACACAGGCAAGTTTGGATGATGCTTCTCCAGGTCTCTGGAGTCTGCAAAAGTAGGGCGAGAAACCTCATAAAGATCCCTGTGACTTCAAGGAAAGTTCTGTGCTGGTGTGGCTGGTGAAGTGCTTCTTTAGGTCAGACTTCATCCTCCAGAACCCCCTGGGCTGGTCTGACCCTGTGCACAGGATCCCGGGGACGTGTGCTGGCACTATACAGACATCCCCCCAACACCCTCAAATGGGTGTATTACACATTATGAAAGATGGAGAGAAATTCTCATTCCAAAGATTTAATAAGACTACAATTAATGAACTAAATCCATGCCACTGCCAAATGAAGCTAAATGAAACTCAAGAATTCAGGGTTTCTGTACATTCCATTCCTCACTGAAGCTCTGTCAACCAGCTCACATTTTTTACAAGCACAATGGATTCCTGATTGCTAGATTGAGTTTTGTACTTTATTATTTGATTTTAATCGCTATTTTAAAAATAAAAATTAATTCTGACATATAAATATATTCTCATTTAGTTCACGCTGCATTTCATAATGTATTCTTTACCATTTTAAACTGAAATGGTTCTTTATTAATATTGCATTTTCCATTGTGTTTCCACATACAAAATTACAGCACTGCTGTTTTAAGATATCTGGTAAATGTGGAACAAGCCACTTGCAAAAGATGAATTTGTTGCTTTCAATTTTCAGCAGAGCACATTAGGCCAAAATTTTAAAGCTACAAAATAAATACACCCTTACAACCTCAGGTGAATACAATGTCTTTGTTTGAGATATTAACAAGTAATAGCTAGCCACAGGTAGGTCTGAAAAAATCCAAGTTCAACCCGTTTACAATGTGCCTTATGAAACAGTGTTCAGTGCTGCAGACTCTGCAGGCTTTATGTTGCCTGTTAAAGACTGCAGAATAGACAAAAAATGATAAACTATAACATAATGAACTGAAACATGTTTGCATCCTTATTGCACTTGATGAACTTGAGTTTAAACAACACATTTTGTAATCCTGCAGCCTTTGACAGCTGCAGTTGCTCTGCTGTGTAGTTCTCAAAAATGTCTACTATCATCTTTCTTCTTCAGTATCTTCTGAAGTTTCTAACACAGCAAATTCCCTTTTACCATAACATGCAGACAGTAGTAAATAAAACTTTATTTATTTATTTCCTACTGGTACTCAAGTTCAGACCTCCTGATGTAAGCCCTAGTCCGCTCACAGTTTGTTCTTCTTAATGAGGAATTCTTGGAACAATACAAATGCATTTGTATTTTTAGTACACAATATGCCTTTTCCATCTGCAAGACACTTATTTAAGCTACTTTCCTTTCTCACTGGCTAAACTGTTTTAATATTCTTGATTGATTGGATGGATTTATTATCATATTCTTATTAGAGTATGAGATGATACTCAGATTTCTGCCTTCATAAAATAGGCCAAAGAAATAGGATATCAGAAATAAAACTAAAGCTTAAATGCTCCATCCCTGGTGGTGTTTAAGGCCAGGCTGGACAGAGCTTTTGGTGACATGGTCTAGTGTGAGGCATCCGTGGCCATGGCAGGGGGTTGGAACTTAAGGTCCTTTCCAACCCAAACCATTCTGTGATCCTATGATTCTATGAGTACCTTTTACATGTTTAGCATTTGTTATCAGCGGAACAAACCAGATGACTGCTGAACCATTTAGTAGCTTAAGAAAATATTCATAAATGGAAGGCCACTGTACACAATAGATGCTCAATACAGTACAGTGCTACAATAAGGTATAATTTTGAACTCGTTATTGGCCACCTCCAAGGAAAGTATGAGAGAACACGTTAAGTAGAAAGGAGAAGAAAAAGGGAAGAGCCAGGCCCCGGAGGTGCATCGTACCCTGGAGCGTAGTAAGCTGCTCATAACAACTAGGCTAATCAACAGTCTAACCTATCTCCTGCTAAGATGACATTGTGTTTCAGTTGATAATGCAACTTCTCAGTACCACTGTGTTTCAGAACAAGTTGTACTTGGCAGAGTGCCATGGTGCTGAGTGATCCTTCTCCTGTGGGATTCCAGAGCCTCCACAAACACAACAGGTCACTTTCCACTAATGTGACATGAAAGAAAGAGATTGAAAATGTCCCTGTTGACATTGGCTGCCTGCTGAAATCAGTATGCAGAACCAAGCTCTGTTTACAATGCCCAACTTAAAGGGAACTCACGGTAGTTGGCTCAGCCCGGCCTGGCCCCTGCAGGAGGGGTTGCATGGAGCCCCCCTGGTACTCTGTTCCTCTCCTTCCACTGTGCACCAGACCCCTTGTCTCACACAGGCCCCTTCATGCACTGACCCACTGCGTTGTGACCCCTATGCCATGCACTGCCCCCCCCATCATACACGAACCTCAGCATACTGACCCTCTGAACCACGCACATTGTGCACAGGCCCCCTCTCCATGCACAGCTCCCCCATATACTGCAGTGACACCCCACCATGAAGCTCCATGCCACAGCCCAGGACCCTCCAGGCCACCCAGCCATGGGGACACACAGTGCAGTGTGTGGGGTTTGCATGCTCAGAACCATCCCCGAAGCAGAGGGGTGCCTTGGGGTGCAACCCCCAGAGCCAGCCCACACTGTGCTTCGGCAGTGCATTCAAGGCTGGGCTGGATGTGGTTCTGGGCAATCTGATCTAGTGGAAGGTGTCCCTGTCATTGCAGGGGTTAGACTAAATGAGCTTTGAAGGTCCCTTCCAACCCAAACCATTCTATGATTCTAACTCCTTCTTTCCCATCCTGACTTACCTCTCCCACCCAGACATGCTGCCACACTGAACTGCTGGCTGGAGGCTGACAAGAACAAACACAAACTAACGAATTTCAGTCTTTTTGAATGAGCACACATTTCAGCTTTAGGATGCTAATACCCGAATACCAAATGCTAACAGGGATCGCCAGTACCTGTAGTACTGGAAGGAACACACAGGTATCTTGCAACACTTCGGGTGTTTCTCTCAGTCTTCTTATCACTGAAAACACCTTTTGTAAACTTTTGCATATTTGAAGGCTTTGGTGTTTTCTGTAAAGTATTCAATCAATGTAAAGTAGTATTTTTTTGGGTATAAATTAGTACTGCATAGATTGTCTTTTACGTTCTTCTAAAATAGGAAATGCCTTAACATTAACCATTTGGCTTAGCAATGCACTTAAAGGTACCTAAGCAAATGCTGGAGATACCCATTTTTTCTTTTCAGATCAGATTAATTTCAGTGTTGCTTTCACAACACACAAGCAATACCAATAGTTGCAGTCTGAATATTAAGTCTGAGTGAGCAGAACGGCATACAGATCAAATGATGACCTGCAAAAATCGGCTAGTTTTTAATGTTAGAAAATGGGATCACAAAACTATAAAAAGGAAGATGAAAATTGTTAAAGTGCTTTGGAAAGTAATCCATCAGTGTTACTATTGATGCCACAAGTTACATTTCAGAAGAGGATGTCAAAATACATGGAGAACTACTGATTTAGCTCTAGCAGGCTTACAGCTACCTAGATTTCTCTCCCAAACATGTGCTGTGGTCATACCAAGGAAAGTAAACCCTTAACAAAAATCAGAACTAAATCAATTCCCACAATTGCAGCTATAATCCACAGTATTCAGGAAAGAATAACAATTTAAATTGGGATGTTTTGCTTCCTAAACAGACTTTAGAAACAGCAGAAGCCTCTGGAGGCCACTCCATACAGAATATGACTGTAAGAATGCCAAGAATATTTTAATCATGCACCATCTTCTATATCCTATTATTTCTACATTAGTACGTAAATGAACTGTGAAAAGATGTTGGAAAACACAGGAGAAAGAAAACATACATGGGTTAGCCAGGCAGCTTCGGGGATTTTTAAGTCATATCATTGATGTCATGCCTCTGTAGTCCAGCTGTACACACCAGCACAAGCTAGTTTGCCACTTACTGCTCGTATTGTTTCTGTGTACCCACTTGTACGAGGACTGGAGCTGGCTGCTTACCAATTTCCCTGTCTCCATGGATTATCTCCTCTATTTTGATGTGTTTTCTGAAGCCCTAAAGCAACTGAATATTAAAATAAAATGAATAGTCTTTTCTTGATTCCTCACAGTCAATTTAGGAATATAGTTAGTCAAAATTTCTCCTCTTGTGGAGGTGGGATTCTGACTCCATCAGTATGTAATCACAAGCATTTTGATTTTGGAAACAGTAATAGAAACCTGTATCAGCTGTTTTTAATGGAATGTTGGTCTTACAACTCTATGATCTCAAATATTGTTTAATAAAGTTACTATCAATTTTTCTTCTTTTGATATTATACCATATACTATTCATTGAGACTCTTACCATAGGAGTGCAAATAAAGAAGATAGATACATTCTCCTCCTGTGCTTGCAATTCTTCATCCTTGCTCTGTGCAAAAGTGCTCTAGTACATGGATTCAATCCACAACTACAAATCACATTCACACTTATGTATGTTCTTAAATCACAGTTACAGTGAGGCTAAAATTTGACTCTCAGTTGCTTTTCTGTTGTTGAGGTTTTGACTTTCCTACCACACTGGCCTGATCTAATGTGCTTCATAAACATGAAACATTAGAGAAGAAAGGGAAAAAAAAAAAAAAGGATTAACTGAAATTCTCTCACTTGTTATAATGTAATTACTATTACAGTAACAGCTTGAGCCAGTTTTCCTTTGTGGATCTAAGGATGGAAAGTTTGAGTAGTATTTCTTTTCAAAATTGTATTATAATTGCCCCAGTCCAAGAAACAGACAACTCAGAAAGGCCTTGTCTGTCACAAACATGGGAAACCTACTCAGAGAGATGAATAAATAACCAGGTGGCCAGACTGAGCTGCATACCAGACTGACGAGATGCACTGAGCTACATATTCCTACAGCTACAAAATTCACTGTGAAATCTGATTCTTGGCTCTTCCTCTATCCTTCACCTCTTACTCACCCAAGTGAGAATCTTCCCTCTTAACCTCTGACAATTTATCTTCTAAGGGAGCCTTTGACATGTGTGATTTTTTAAATTGGCTTTTACAACTAAAAGCATATTGTATCAGCTGGGGTTTTCTCATTCACCTGCTCAGTGACTTCTTTAAAGATTGTGATAGATTTGTGACTAAAGTTGAGTTGACTTTTCCTGACCATATCACATTTATTACTGTGTGAACTTACTCCACTCTAGTATTACCAATACTGCTCTAGTAGCTTCTATTCATTTGCCTGGTACAGTTTTCAACAGTAGGATGATTATCCTAAGAGAGGGAAACATTATGTGTACTTTCTCTTGCATATCACAAAGACAGATTTCCAAGACAGACTTTCATTTGCACATCAGTTAGCAGCTGGGCTCTTGCATAAGCCAGTACATTGCACTTGAATGTTAGGTGGCTGATTAGAGAACTTCCAAAATGCCGTATTAGTTCATGAAAAGCAATTCTACTGAAGACAGAGTGCAGGAAGTCATTCAGGGTAAGAGAACTCAACAAAAAAATCTTAGAAAAAGCTTTACATGAACATGCATAAGTTAGAGTATTTTCTGTATATTTTACTATTTTGCTCAGTTTCAAGGCATGGAGTTTAATAAAATCAGAGTGGTGTCAAAAGGATAGGGTATCTCTGACTGCAGACAGAAATACACCATGGAAATAAATACTCAAACCTGTCTTATAGGGTTAGTTCAGGTGCCAAAAGCAGTCTAGCTGGGGTGTCAGGGAATTCAGTTAGGCAATTTACCAAACAGAACCCTACCCTTGTTTAAGATGACTCAAATCATCCATTATAACAAGAACTCAGGAATGCTGGGCAGTTTACAATGGAACTATCATGCGTTTTTATCTAGTAACAACATATTAAAACGAAGACTTTCCAAAACCAAAGAGCTGCCCACAGTACAATGTAGGGCACTGCAGAAATACCTGCCCCCTACCTGGGCTATACTTGAACTGGAGGTTATGGGGAATGTTTACACAGCCCAATGTTGGGCAAAGTAGCTTCACAGCTATTTTGGAAAGGCTGTTGATCCAGTAAGTCTGAGCAGAATGCTCTGCTGGTATAGCTATGCTTCTTTCAGGACCTGACCTACCTCTGCACTGCACAGCACCATGTAAACAGCCATGAGACCTCTCTGTTTACTCCCAATTCAGGCATGGCAGGTATAACAACCAGGTTAGCTTCTCAGGTCACCTTTCCAATATATCCTAAGGTCCTTTGGAGGAAATATTTCTGTAGACAAGAAGGCGGCAGACCAAGGCTTTAAATCCATCCATTTTATGCATCTTCACTGAGACTACCAACTGCTTTTTTAAGGAAAGCCAAGCTATGATGGGTATCAGCTCAGGGGCTGCCTCATGTTACAGCTAAACGTATTCACTGTTAGCTTGTGCCATAAAAAGTTAGCGCCCCTGCCCATCAGCTCCTGGCCCCACATTCCCAACCTCTTTTGTGTCACGGAAAAGCCTCAGAATTTTGACATCCTATTTCTAAATTCCTACTGTAGAAATTCAAACTGCTCACTTGTGTCTTACAACTCCAGTAGTTACAAAGTAGAAGGTCTTGCTCAATCTCTGCTGCTATAACCAACAGAGAATCTTCTGCCCATCAGGCCTGTGAAACCCAACGCTTGCCTTACTTGACAAATACGTATTTATTTTTCTGACCAGATCGCACAGTGGCTTCTTTTGCAAAAAAAATGCTTCTTCAAATGCTGCACTCTCAGTCCTCTGTTCCTGATTCCCTTCCTGTAACACATCTTTCCAAGGTTAACAGTGCACCATGATTATATGTAGCGAATTGCATAGGGAAAGGTTGAGTATAAACAGGACACAAAGTGCATATTCAGCAAAACAGTATTTTAAAATCAGCTTTGCTTCTTCATTTTTAGAGTGATCTTGTGCGGTTTTTTGTTAACAACTGCTTATTATTTGGGTTTTTTTGGCTAACAGCAGTTTATTATTCACAGAAGAAAGATCTGCTTACTGGGCAGGATCATCAGTAATAGCTCAAAGCAAAAATGATTCTCAAGTTGGGAAAGATAACTGAAAGGAGCATTACACCTTGCCAAAAGCCTGTGAGATGAACATTAAGAAAGTACACTATGAACTGAGATTATGGACCTGGTGGCGTTCAAACTTCGACACAGAACTGAATACAAGGTATGTTTTTTGCTTTCCCCATAAACCCTCTTTCTAGATTAAGAACGAAAGGAATCACAGACCCGCTGCCTCATCTAGCCCTTGAAGCACAAGACATTTTTGTCTTGTAGCAACTAGCAATGAGGCATTGAGCAACTTGATTGTTACTTTAACTGTGGTGGGACATTAACAGACAAACAAAAGGTTCTTAGTGCTTGTCCTTAAATCCCAGCCTGCCCTTTTAAGATGGCCTTGTTTTCATTCCTTCTCACAAGCCTAACTCACAGAATCTGTTATCCTCCATTCAGCATTATGTCTTTACTGAAAAACAGCAAATGGCATTTCTGTCAGCTGAGAATCTAAATCAGACCCACACTTAAATGTCTGTTAAACTTTTGTTTGTGTATTCTACTCAACAACAAAAACTCCAGAGCTCTGTCTTAAGAGAAACTGTAAAGATCTGCTGTTGGGTCTTGCAGTCTGGTTTCGGTAACAAATAAAGATACAGTGCATTCCTTTAGGGAAGTATTGATATGAATCATCCTATTCAAGAAAAGGTGTATTAGAAGAGAGTGAATCATTGTTTGCTCTATGCAGTGCTCCAGCACATTGTAGGTACAAGTATTATTCATTCAGATGTGTAGTAACTTCACTAAAAACACTCTTCTTAAGTACACATAGCCCTTTTGGAATGTGTAACTGCCTTACTTTGGGACCAGCTATTCCATTCTGTACATACTGATAGAAACAAAATCACTGTAAGCACAATAATAAACCTGGTATTATCAGTGTGTGTATCTTTTTTTCTCCTGGTAGTCTGCCCACACAGACTGAAAGCACTCAATCACATTTGATCTTGAAAACTAAACATTACTAACCCTGGTTAACATTTAGGTGGGAGGTCATAAAATGCAGAATCACAACTGATGTAGAACAAAGAACTGTGACTGACTATTCAATAAATGTTATGCCACATATATCAGAAGATTGACTTTATTTAGTCCTACTGTTACTGCTAAATTGCTATGGAAGAAAAAGAAAACAAGAATTATTAATTCCAATTCCTATGTTTAGTTGCAAGCAAAGATATGCTTTCAGCAAAGAGGAAACAGTATTTCAAGAAACATGCATTTCTTAATCTAAGCCAGTGCTATTTACAGTTAATTACAAAAAAGTGATATATTAATATACAACTAAAACCACCTGCAACTGAATTTAGCCTAAAGGTTTCCACTGTAAACACTGTCACCTTCATAGCAGAATAAATTGCATCTTTAAACTTGTATGAAACTTGTATGAAAAAGGAGATGATCCTTACTTGCCAACAGGATGGAAGAGGGACAACAGATTACTATTATAATTAGGAACTTGTATTCTCTTTCTGCAAAAACAAAAGTCCAGTTTCCCCTTAGGGTAGATATGGCTCCTTTGTATTTTACAAATTACAAACATGCTAGTGATTGAATGCAAGATAAATGCAACACTTAAAATAACCAACCACTGCTGTCAGCTGACAATAGCTTCCTTATTCACTATTAGGCAAATAGTGCTTTGATACAGCTCACGGACTGTTGGAAAAGTAATTGGTAATAAAATACATTGAAAGATTTTGGAGGGCCTGAGCCTATCAGCATGTCTGAGCTGGGCACAACATCTCTGTGAATGAAGCTCACTGCACGGGGTGTAAGTGCCGTGTTCTCTATACGCCCACAGGAGATGAGACGGGATACTCTAACAGGACACGTGCACACCCTTTCAAAATTATTTTTTTCCATATTTGCATAGGATCTAAGGAAAATTAGAAATCAAGATTCTTTATCTGTTTAAATTACTTATATTAATCCTAGTTTAGTTTACAGTTTAGTTTATACTGATTTTAGTTATCTTTCAACTATTCATATTTGTCTTCAGAAGATTAGTAAACCCTTCACTTGCAGCTTTCCTTGAATAAAAGCTGTCCCAGAAAGCTTCCAATGGCATTCTTACATATTGTTATCATACATATTCATACATATTTTTACATATTGTTACATATTGTTAGGTTTTCACAATTCAGAACTTTTTCCAATCTTTCATAAAATTATTTATGCTTAGGAGTATGTGCATCACTAACAGGAGACTGTGTGCTCTGGACCTTTAACTGCACATAACTGGGCAGGATTTGCCCCTAAAAGGAGTAACAACAACAAAAAAGTAATCCATTGACCTTTTGCTCTAACCCACTCTAACCCACGACCATGTGAGCACTGTAGGT
>JANHGB010041533.1:111140-128705 GCA_026283785.1 Coracopsis vasa
GCCCTCCGCCGCCCGCCGCCGGCGAGGACGTGAGGAAGTGCGGCTACCTGCGGAAGCAGAAGCACGGGCACAAGCGGTACTTCGTCCTGCGCGCCGAGAGCCACCTGGCCGCCGCCCGGCTCGAGTACTACGACAGCGAGAAGAAGTTCAAGAGCAGCCTGAGGGCAGCGGGGGCCGGCGGGGCGGGCTCCCTGTGCTGCCCCCCGCCCAAGCGGGTCATCCCTCTCTACCAGTGCTTCACTGTCAGCCGGCGGGCCGATGCCAAGCACAAGTACATCATCGCCTTGTACACCAAGGATGAGTACTTCGCCATGCTGGCAGAGAATGAGGCAGAGCAGGAGGCCTGGTACCAGGCGATCAGCGAGCTCATGAGCCAGAGCAAGAGGGGCTTCCTGGAGCAGGAAGACCACGCCGACCAGCAGGTGGATGAGGATGATGAGCACTACGGGGCTGCCCTCAGGCCTGGCACTGTCTTCAAGGAGGTGTGGCAGGTCAACGTTAAGCCCAAAGGATTGGGACAGACAAAAAACCTGACTGGAGTGTATAGGTTGTGCCTCTCCAGCAAGGCCATCCACCTCGTCAAGCTGAACTCGGAGGTGCCCTCTGTCCATTTGCAGCTAATGAATATTCGCCGCTGCGGACACTCGGAGAACTTCTTCTTCATCGAAGTGGGCAGGTCTGCCTCTATTGGGCCTGGAGAGCTCTGGATGCAAGTGGATGATTCGGTGGTTGCCCAGAATATGCACGAGACTTTTCTGGACACCATGAAAGCTCTAAAGGCCTTTGCAGAGTTCAGGCCCCGAAGCAAAAGCCAGTCTTCTGGTGGTGGTAGTGGTACGAATCCCATCTCCTTCATCACCACCAGGAGGCACCTGGGCAACCTGCCCCCCAGCCAGACGGGCTTGCAGAGGAGGTCTAGAACTGAGAGCATTGCTGGAGGGACTCCTCCTACCACCAAAAGCAGCAACTCTTATCGCTTCAGAACATCCAGCGAAGGAGAAGGAACCATGACCAGACCTTTCAGGTCAGTGACTGGGAGTCTGATCCACCTCAATACTGCGAGGATGAATTTGGGCCGGCAAGAGGGGAGCGGAAGGTACGTGAGAGCTGCTTTCAGCTCATCTTACCACACCAGGTCTGCTTCGCTGCCCGTTTCTCACTTTCCCTCCACTACAAGTCCCATCAGTGTTTCTTCCAGTAGTGGACATGGCTCTGCTTCGGACATGTTGACCAGGCCTTCTAGCTCATCTGTTTGCGGTTCCCCGAGCGATGGGGGATTTATTTCTTCTGATGAATATGGCTCCAGCCCTGGAGACTTCAGGTACTTCCGGGTCCGGAGTAATACACCGGATTCCCTGGGAAACACGCCACCTATCAGAGAGGAGAACTGCCTGAGTGAGTACATGTCCATGAGTAAGCAACAAGTAGATGATAGCTCGAGAGATGATTATATGGAGGCTGAAAAGTGTTTCAGGAAAAGAACTTACTCTCTAACAAAACCAACTTCTGTAGCAGTGCAGCAGAAGACAACACAAACAGCTTTGTTAGATGAAGACTCTGCAGGAAATCATGGACGATTACTTTACTCTGAAACCCCAAAATTGAAAGATAACCATGAGTTGGAGTACAGTGATGCAAGCCTCGATTCCATATGTAACCAAAGTAGGAGTAAAGCCAGGGATGATGGGTACATGCCCATGATGCCAGGAGTTGCATCTTCTCTATCCAGCAACAGTGATTACTTGCCAATGACTCCTAAAAGTATGTCTGTTCCAAAACAGATTAACAATTCATGGTCACCATCTCAGGTTGACTCCAGAGGGTACATGATGATGTTTCCGAAGGCCAGCTCCTCACCTGTACGCAGTCCTTTAACTGGATTTGTTTCTAAAGGAAGTAATGAGAAAATTGCCAACAATGAGTATATGGATATGTCACCTGGTAATTCAGCTCCAAAGCACCCCAGTGATTCGAATTATATTCACACCGCTTCTGCTCCCAAAGGTTTTAGTTCATATTTTTCTTTGCCCCGAAGCTTTAAGGCATTATCAGGACAGAACGGTGACCACAGTGAGTATGTTCCAATGTCTTCACCTGGAAAACTCTTGTATGGTGGACCAGAAAATGTAAAAGGGGTCAACAGTGATTCTCTGGCTAATGGCATCTCTAAACTGCCAGTGGTGAAAGGTTCAGATGAAGGACTTGTGCAGAACAGGGCTACTAGGCCCACACGGCTCCCCCTGGGTACAAGAGGGAGTAACACTATCCCAAGAATGTATGATCGTACAGTTCCACCTGAGCCAGCGAGTCCTGGTGAATACATAAATATTGATTTTAGTGAAAAGGCGAGTAATACTCCGTATTCCTTATCTGCAGAAGGATCCCCATCATCTCTAGGCTCAAGTAGCGACCACAGGCAGTCACCGCTTTCTGATTATATGAGCGTTGACTTGGATGTACAGTCACCGAAAGTAGCGAAGGAACTGTCCAACTCTCTAACAGATATTTCAATTTATGCGGATTCCAGTATTCCTAGAAACCAACCGAATCCTGATTATGCCAGGCTCTCATTTGGTACTGCTTGTGTGAGCACCGCCAGTAACAGGACTGATGACTACACGGAGATGACATTCAACATGGCAGCAACACCACCTCGACCATTTGCTGCCGAATCTGACACCGGTGTAAAGATTGACAGCCCTTCTTCCATAGTTAACAGACTCTGCATTGTCGATCGATATGCTGGTAGCAGTAGCTTCTCTGTTCCTAGCTCTGAACCTCCAATGGGACCGAAAGTGATTCGAGCTGATCCTCAAGGCAGGAGGAGGCACAGTTCTGAAACATTCTCTTCTGCTGGGACTGTGACAACTTCCTCCTCATTCTTTACTGATAGTAGCAAAAGACACAGCTCTGCCTCATTTGATAATGTTTGGTTAAAACCGGATGAAAACATTTCTGATGGTCAGGAAAGCAAAATGTCCAGGGATACCTCAACTGGATTTCAGAATGGCTTAAACTACATCGCTCTGAATTTACGCGATGATCCTATAAGCTGTGAGGCAAGTACTACAGCGCCAACTTGCCACCTCCAAAATGGTACTTCAGGTTTGGACAGTGGAGCTTACGTAAGCATAGACTTCAGCAGATCCGATGGACTCAAGTGTAACGCTGCGAGAAAAGGTTGGTAACTTTAAAACCACTTCCCTTTCTTGCTTCCTTAACTGTAGGAATTAGGTTCTCAATGCTAAAATGTGGTATTAAGAGCAAGGTAAATGTTTCTTATAATCTTCTGTATCATTCTAGTACAGCATTCTACCTGCTGAACCACTATGGAAGGGGACCTGGTCCTTGGCCTAAAGGATGTATGTCACTTTTCTAGGCAGTTAGAGGTGTTACCAGAATGTCATCAGCCTTGTTTTTTTATAAAAGAATTTTGCTAGTGTAACCATTAATCATATTTCATATTGTGTATCCTTGTCCTGAGGTTATGGTAGCTCTTTTTTTCCCTTTGCTTTTGCTTTTCTCCTTTTCCCTTCTTATAACTGACTCTTCACTTGTTTTGGTTAACTTGATATTTTGTGATTTGTGTCATGGGTGGGGAAAGCTGAAAATTGCTGCATTAGGTGTAGACATCAAAATTTTTTGGGGCTTAGATCTGTTCTTTTCAATGCATATAGGTGAAATGCATGGTTTAGGGTGTTTTGCATGCAAATCTGCCCACATTGATGGAGTTGAATCATACGTAAACAGACCTTGATTTTTTTTCCCCTTGAAGTGTGCTGCTTTGAGGGCTGGTCTCCAAAGTACCCCTGTATCCTCTGGAGAAGCCATCTCCTGGTGGCTGGCTGGAGTGGTGG
Source organism: Coracopsis vasa (assembly GCA_026283785.1). Classification (NCBI taxonomy): domain Eukaryota; kingdom Metazoa; phylum Chordata; class Aves; order Psittaciformes; family Psittacidae; genus Coracopsis; species Coracopsis vasa. The sequence continues at coordinate 114,998 of JANHGB010041533.1, forward strand.
GGGGCTCCTGCAGCCTGTACCCTCTACCTTCACCAGTTAATAGTATCCAAGTAGCTGAGCCATAACCCTTCCCATGCTCTGCAGAGGGATCTTCCTTTTGCATAGCAGGTGAGGAATGCCTGTGATCAGAGCAGGCTCTGAGCAGTGTTTTCCAGGTCTGAACCTTTAGAGGGAAGCTGTTAGCTTTCAAGTGATCAGTGCTCTGACTGGATTTACGGTAATGCCGTTGGAGGTGTGCATAAAAAATCAGGGTGTTGGGGGTAGGGAGAAGATGATGGGAAGAGGAGGGACACCCAATATAATAAGCTGTCATGATGGGAGCAAAAAACAGTAATTAGCTGTTAGTGGTACTCTGTGTGTCCACCGCCTGCACGGCAGTGTTTGTGCAAGCACTGCATTGCACTATAACTTGGGAAGCATAATCCTCCTTCTGGTGTTAGTGACCCACTGAACTCCTTACAGTAATGCACCCTCCTGGGTAGAAAGCTGTGTGTGTTGGAAATGCTGTTTTCCTTTCTGTGCAAATGTATGCGTAGTCAATAATTGATGAGTGCTAAGAGGAAATATTTAATCGCTGTTGGACATTGATACTTGTCTACTTCTCTGTCAACAGAGAAGGCAGTAAAGGGGCCAGCTACTGCTGGCTTTTTGATTCTTAACTACAGTCTTAAACACCAAAATGATTTTTTTTTCCTAGTTTCACTTTAAAACTCAGTGTCTAAAGGCAGAAGGTATTGCAGGAGCTTAAAATTGTGTAGCCTTTAATAGTGGAAGGTATAAGCCTGACTCAGCTCGCATGCCATTCGAAGTCTGGCAGCACTGCTTGGGGCTGCTCAGAAATGTGTGGTTTGCCTCAGTGGTTTTTTTCCTCTGCTTTGCTTTGTTGGTTGGAATCAAATTTAGAAGACGTTGAAAACTGCCAGTCCAAGAAGTGTTTTCTTCCAAAGTTAGTCTTTCAGCACTTCAGAGATTTGCCTGTTAAGTCAAAGGCACTCTGGTTGCTGTAGCTGATTTGTAATTATTTCTTTAAGCACCCCCAAAGACACCAGAATTCCTGCTTGATCTTACTCCCCTCATGACTAAAATCTGTGTTGTAAAGTAAAACTTACTAAAGGGGAGGGGGAACCCTAGAGATTATTTCCTTTCAGCTGTACTGTAAATACTACACTTGAAAGTATTTTTCAAGAGAGAATGGGTTTATAAATTGTATTTATAGTAAGCATTTTGCTACAGCAAAATACCTACAGACCTATGCTTGTTTTTTTTCCCCTTGTCTTTTACAAGTTGCAGAGGGGCAAGAGACTTAAACTTGCTGGTTTTCACTGTGATTTAAAGTTTTCTGGAAACAAAACGTGAAGATGAAGTGAAAGAAACTGTGCAGAAAAACATGGGCTTTGGCAGGAAATTAAGCATGAAAATAGGAAGAGCTTAGGTTGGTGGTTGCTTTCTAGTCCTAAAAAGAGAAACAAAATTAAAAATCACTGCTCCCAAACAAGGCCTAACAGCTTTAAATAAAATATTGCTGGTATATGGTAGGAGAGCAGGGCGGGTGTTCACTTGTAGGTGGCTCCTGGAGGGACAAACAGATTTTGGAATAGTCCAAGGCTAAAAGTAGCTCACCAAATTTGAATACAGCGTTGTAAATTGGTGGTGTAGATCTGTTTCTTAGTAATGACTTGAAATTCTGGATGATAAAGATACGGTTTTCATTCACATACTAAATTGCGTCTCTAAGCTATAGCAAGTATGATTGTAGAAGTCTGTATTCCTGAAACAGCTTAACAGTTTCTGCTTCAATAAAGCTTTTAATAGTTAAAATTTTTCTGTAGTACAGAAAAGCACTTTCACGTTCCATTTTGAATAGTGAAAATGAAGCTTTGCTCTTAAACCTCTTGTACCCTGAAGAGCTGTAGTGTGCCTGTGTGTAACTGGTGTTTTTAATACTTTTGGAGACTTAGGGGAACTGAGTGCTGTCTTTTCTTTCCCTCTGCATCCCACTCTTTCAGTCCTTTTGCCTGAAAAATGCTCTGTGGTTAAATTCATTCTTAAGGAATATATTTAGCAGATGCCTTTACCCTTTCCTTCCTAGAAGGAGCTATCCTATAGCTATTGAATTCTTTCAGGTAGAGAACTTTCTCGTTTCCCCCTTAACTACAGTTTTGCTGGAAGGAAAACACTTCCCAACTCCATGTTGTTTGCTTTTTTGTTTTGTTTTCATTTGCTTAAATGGGATATTGTGCTCTGTGACTCAGCTGTGTTCTGGCTGCTGAGGGTGGTAGCGTGATTTCCAATGCATCGCTGCCCCCTCATTGTAATTCCCAGACTCCTCTTGGTTCAGGTTCATTGATGTGAATCAAACTTTTTGTTTTTCCTTTCTCCATTCATGACATGGATGGAAGAGTGGGAGGGCACTAATGTGAAATGGTAAACAGGGCTGACTTGTTATTAAACTTTTATTTCAGGTTTAGGCAAAATTGAGCTGAGGGTTTATGTTGATAATGATGGTGATAAAACGCATAAAAGGTTCTGAGTTTTAGTGTTTGAAGTTTAAGGAGGTCATTAGCAAAACAGTTTCATCACAAAATTGTTTCACAATATTGAAGCAAGCGGTTTGCAGTTTTGATTACACAAATCTGAGTCATGAAATTTTGTGCTAGGAGTACAGAACACTAAAGCTACTTCAAACAGGACTTAGCTAACGTATACCTTGTTATTGGACCTTGTAGAAACTGGGGAGGATAATGAGAATGGGGTGGCAATAAACTGCATAATGGGTCCTGTATAATACAGGTTTCTTCAGTCTTAATTAGAAACATTCAACCTGCAAAGATAGCCTGGACTCCAAAACACACTGTTCAGAGTAAATATAATGTTCAGCTTAGTATCAACCCACCTATTTTACACCCACTCTTTAATCTTATCTCTTCCTGATACTCTAACACCATGCTAAGATATTATTTCAGAAGTTCTCTGAAGTGTGGGATTATAATTTAAATGTTCCTCACTTCTTTAATCTCCTGTGATACACTCGTCATGAGTGCTGTGTACACTTCGGGAAGCTGAGGGGAAGGAAAACAAGGACAGCTGTAAAGCAAAACGTGTGTTCCAAATTGTCCAGTTGGTAACTTGCATGTTTCAAATGCAAAATCTTAAAGACTATAATGAACAATATATACTTTGAGACATTCAGAAGCTGGAAGTTTTAGCTATTACTAATATAGTAAATTACAGTTCATGGGAGACCAGGCAAATAACTGCCCCTTTTGGGTTTCAGACTGGTGGTTTTTAAAAGTTTGCTTCAAACTGAGGCTCTTTTGTATTGGCAGAATAGTTAAGGCATAGGCCCATTTAAAAATAACTTGAAGAACCCTACTGAAGCACATCCGAGCGCCCGTGTATCCTACATCTTTGAAGGAATGCTGGGGTAATAATTCTTTAAAACAACACACAAATCCCAAACCATTTGAATCTTGCTGTAACAGATGCCACTTTAACAGTCTTGAGTGACTTACAGCTATGCTTAAAAATACCCAAGGTAACTTTCTCGAGTAGTATGTGAGCTGCTGAAGGCAGAACAGATTTTTGTCGAGTGGCGTGGGAGTGAGCTAATTATGACATATTTGACCAAGAATCAGTTGGGTTTGACTTGCACTTGGGTGAGAAAAGCTGGGACAAGAATGTTCCCCTGCTGTTGAGAGTGAACGCTTGTAGTCAGTGTTGAAATGCTTCTGGGAATCAGCTTCCCAGAGTTCAAACCCATGGCTGCAGCTGATGGTGACACGTGTCTTTTTTTGGAAGTCTAAACCTTTCTGCTCGTAGCTGTCTTGTAGGTTAAAGCATTGCTGCTGGACACATGGAGTTCTGGGAGTCACCCGGTGCCGGTTCATACTGCTGCCTTTTTTAAAGTCTTTTGGTGAAATCTTAAATGCATTATTACCCTTTTAGTTTTCCCTCTAAAACTTCATTCACAGCTTCCCTTCCTCCCCCGATGTCTGAGGGCCCCTTGTTCACCATCGCCCGGGGTGGCCGGTTGGACTAGCAATAGGCAGGAGGTTTGAGCTCCTACTTGGTCTTTCCAGTGCCTGTATTCCAGCCTGGGATTACTGGGGTGGTTTGTCACTAGGTATTTCTTTAGGGGTTTTTGTATGTCCAGTGGCATGTTAGCAGTAGGCAGAGTTTGGGTTTGGTTTTTTTCCCCTCTGCATATGCTCTTTTTTTTTTTTAATGAAAGGATCTTTAATAAAGTTTTCTTCATATTGATTGCTGGGGGGAGGGTTTATACCTTGAGGTTTTGGATGGCACTAAAAAGAGCTTATAGTACTGTGTTGTACCTTGGTGTGTGTTTGTGTGCACTCTCTGTGGATCTGTGGTGCTCCCAAAAACATGCTGAATGGTGTCCAGTATGTTGATTGTGCTAACAAGTTTGTTTTTCTGAGCAGAAGCAGGAAACAAACTCTACAGTTTTAAGTATTGTTGTGATCAAATGAGGTGTTCCTCATTTAAAGGAAAATGGAGTGATAAAACTGAAAGGCAGGTGAGCAAGTCTGTCTTTCTGGAGCGTGGGGATGTATTATTACTACTGTTTTGTCCTAAAAATGTAGCATTATCTTATGAAACATCCTTCAGTGTTATGTACTGACTTGGCTGGAGAGCTGTCTTATGGCCCACCCTGCAAATTTGCTGTTTGACTTCTTTTCACGTTTAGTATTTGCATATTAACAGCAGTCCAGTGATCAAGTTGCACTATTGTCTTACAGGTTAAAGCAATGACTAGGAGAGCAGGAAAAAGCATGTTCTGGTTTTAATCAAGGCCTGCATCTTGGTAAAGGTCACTCGGCTTAGGGACGGTTAAGATCTAGCTGAGAACCTTGATCAATAGGGATTTGTGACATACTTGAGGGCAGAGGGAAGACAAAGGTAAATTAGCCTGACTCATCAAAGGCATCTCAGAGGTGTTGCTGAGTATCTTATCTAAATGATCTTGAACATATAAGTGTTTGGATTTGTGGAGATTTTGCTTCAGGTGTAGCATTACCCCAAGAGCAGCAGTGTAGTAGGCTGCTAGCAAGAATTTTCTGCCCTGGTCTAGTCATGTGCTGTATCTCAAGGGGCAAAGGCTCCTTAACTTCAAAACATGACTTTTCTGTTAATTTAGCTATATGGTTGAGTGCTAACAATTCAGACTGCTTGTGTGTGTGTATAAATGTATGTTGTGTGCCAGTGATTTGTGAGTTAAGTGTAAGGTCTAATCCTTTTTATTCTTCTGAGATGAAAGGGTTTCTGAAAGAGATGGCTTACACTGAAATTAATGTAGTTAAGATTTGGCTGTGATTCCAGGGTTGATGATACAATTTAATGTGACTCAAGAAAATGAAAAACTTTTAAATTACTACTGAAAGGTGAACAGTGCTTGTGTTCACTGTATAACATGTGTATATTATGAACTTAAATGTCAAATTGCATTATTACTTGGGACATAAAATAGGTAAGAAGTGTTTTCTTTTTGCTAGGATATGAAAGGCTCATAAATACGCTACCGACTTGGAGTGAGGTTTTCCTTTCAGTAGAACAGGATTTTGTGGAATGACTGAAGGTATCAAAATGTTTTGTTCTCTTTCTGAAAATCACGGGAAATTATACCAAGAGGTGTGCAAGTAACCTGGAAAATTTTGCTTCAGAATTTATAGAGGCACTAATGAATGATACCCTCCTTCCACAGGGAATAGTGCAGTTCTGTTCCTATGCTCATGCCAAGCCCGCTTGCTTTATTGTTTATGGCTCTTGCTGAACAGCTGAATTTGCAGGATAACTTTTTCTGATGCTGGATAGCCTGAGCCTGAATTATATTTTTTGGGAACTGGTGCTGCTTTCACACAGATCTCTTGGCCTTCCAGGAGTTTGGAGAGTTATGGGTGACCTTGAAGCAGATGCATCGTTAGATAAACCTAGAGAAGGTATTAATGTGAACCATGTGATACCTTATTTGTGTGAAAACGATTTAGCTATCAACAGGCATTAGTGTTTCTGTGTCTTTTGTGGCACCTTGTTGACATTTGAGCCAAAGTGGCTAAGACAAACCAGCAAATGGTGCAGCCTTTGCTTTTCTGGTCTGAGTCCTGGAGGCTGGTTACAGGTAGGTTGGCCGAGGGCATTCTTTAGCACAAGGTGGATGCAGGTAAAACATCCATCAATGTAGATGAAGGAATATGTTTTAAGTTGTGTTAGTCTAAACCAATAAAGTTTCTAAAGTCTGAACCAGTATGGCTTAAGGGGCAAAAAGAAACTCTTTGCTATATGGATGTTTGAGGTTTCTTTTGTATTTTAAGTTAGTCTGTTAGGAAACTTTGTAAGCTGTTTGAGTTTGCAGTAGTAATACCCATGGCTGAGTTCAGACTTCCAGAATATTTGGTTTTTGTCCATGAGACACTCTGGAAGGTGTTTGCCATCTATATTTAACTGCGTGGTGTTTTTTAGGGGGTGGAGTAGGTGGGTTTTTTGTTTGTTTGCTTTTAGAGCAAGATGTTTTTAAATGGCAGATTGTGGTGAACAGGAAATCAGTTAGAAATGAGTTGAGAAAAAAATGAACAGATCTGATCTTGAGGTCATTCAGATGGTATTACGACAGTGAGTCTGTTAATGAAAGCTTGTCACTTCAGACATGATCTCTTCTTGCTGCAGAACCTGAACAGGTAGGCAGGATGGAGGTCCCTGTACCATGCCACAAATGTAAATGTGTTGGTCCCTGTCCTTCGGAGCTTGCAATTTAAAAGATGAAGCTAAGGAGATGGATGAAACTTAATGTGCTGGGGTGGAGAGTGAGATAAAGATCAAGGCTGCTACCATTGGCAGAGTGAAGATAAGAGCCAGCCTCGCAGAGATAAAAGTGGTTGGGAGAGAGGAAGCTGGTGGAGGCACTTGGAAGGGTATGCACACAGCAGGGAGTGATGGAAGGTAGTGAGCTATAAATACAGTGGTTGTAATGGTTTAAGTGACTTGAAAAGGATGAGGTAAATGTCAGAACACTGGCCAGGATATTAATCTTAGTAAGAGGAATGTGGGCCAACATGTATCTCCAAGTTAGGAGCATGTCCTAGTGTTTACTTCTCCCTTTTAGATGTGGAATGTGATTTTTCTTTTTTCTCATTTTTTTGTTTTCTTTTTCCTTTCTGTAAGTCAGTTTTCCTGCAGCCGTGTGACTGGTGGATTTGGTGCAAGCAGGGTACAGGAACGTGTGCTGGAGCACAGCGCAGCATCCTTAGGCTGTTAGTGTCACACAGACCTGGATCCTCTGTTCTTTGTGAGACTTTGCTCCAGAAGCAGCTGGGGTGATGGAGCTGCTTTGGCACTACTGCTGGTTCCTTCTTGATGTTGCAGGGGCTTTTTAGGTGGTGTCTCTGGGTTTTGAGTAATCTTCTAGCACTGGGGAGGAGGCAGCAGCGTGGCTTGAGAGATACAGTCACCTCTAGGATTTGTAACCAGCATGTTGTAGCATTTGGAGCCTGGCTCTAGACAGGGAAGTGTGGATGGCACCCAGTTACCACTGCTGTGGTGTCCTGCTGAAGATGGAGTGTGAAACGATAGCTGAGATGGGAGAAAGTCCATTTATTTCTGTGTGGGTAGATCAGGTTGAACAGACGCTGTAGTGGTTGCGGTGAGTCTGGAAGTGGTGGCAGCAGCGAGGCTTGATCCACTGTTTGAGGGTATAAGTGATTGAAATATTAATGTTGACATGTTCCACAAGGAAATGCCAAACAAGAGTTGCACACTGTTGATTAAAAGTGGTCTGTGTGTAGGCAGTTTAACTCTGTCATTAGGAGCTCCTGAGCTGCTCCTGGAAGCTGAAGGCGCTATCGTTGGCTCTTGTGCATGTGCTGTGATTTGAGAAGATCTCGCTCCACACATGCAGTGCAACCCGAACCTTTCTTCTTCCCTGCATAAACCAGGAGTTTGGGGATCCTAATGGTAGCGCAGACTTAATAATCTGATAATTAGAGAATGTGAAAAATGGGTGTGTGCCACTGCTGTGTGTGGTAGCAGAAGGTGACTGATGGCAAAGCTTTATTTGGCTTCTTTTGTGTAGGCATGCATGGGCAGAAGGTAGGGCTGAGGAGGGAGTAACTGCTTGAGTATGTGGCCATGTAGAAAAAGTTTCTGTCTTTGACAGTCATTTATGGCAGTAGAAGTGAAAGAAGAAGGTAGCACTGAATGTTTCCAAACATCAGTGGCTGAAGTGGTTGAGAAGAACTGGAGCATGTGAAACTTCCTGTAGGGAGGAAAAACCCTGTGTAGAAAGGAAGTATAAGGAAGGGTGACAGGGAAGGTGGGGAGCTGTTTCATTAGCCATGAATGACACTGGCCTTTCTCTTAGTTGTGTTTGTAAGAACAGCTTGGCTCACTCCAAGGGAAGACCTGTGCCTGCAAGCAGACACCACCCAGCAGAGGAAGAGCAGGGCAGGTATAATACTTTCCCACAAACATACACCCAGCCTTTCTTTTCCTTCAGCTTGGGGGATTTCCTGAGCCTGATGTCGTTTGTCTGTTTTATAATCCTTTATGGATCTTTAATCAAGTACTTCTCTAGTCTCTTTGATCCTGCATAAACTCATGTATCCACAGCAGCCTGGGGTCAGTCAGGCAGGGCATGCTGCACACAGACCTCTCTGAGTCTATTCTGGACCCTGCTCCATACCAGCTTTGTTTGGCAGCCCCTCGTTGGTGTATTGGAAGAGGTAACAAACCCTATCTTGTCTCTCCATGCACTTAGGATTGTGTAGATGCTGTATCCTCCTCTGCTGTGCATGTAACCAGTGTGCTGTCAGCAGCTTCCTGCACTGCACACAGCAGGGACCTGTGATAGAATATTATCTTTAATTTCCTGCTATGTCCAAATATTTCTCTGCAGGCTGAAGGGTCCCTGCTACCCGGCTGTTCCTCACCAGGAGCCTGCTTCACACCTTTCATGAGTTTTATTGCAGTCCTCTAAAACTCTCCAGTTATTCCAGCTCCTTTTTGGCTGTGATTTACCTATGCAGCTTAGGAGGTCATTTGTAGAATGCTGCATGCTTGCCTTCAGGGTGCTTTTGGAAAAGAATAATCTTTTGCAACTTGAAAATCTGAAACTTTGAAATCTTGTGTGATTTTTAAGTGGAGAAAGGTTAATTTTTTAGTATTGTCTTGCTATAGTGTCATAGAAATTTAGCTTAAAAACCATCCCCAAGCCTCTCAGCACCTTCTTGTCAAGCTATCCAGTGCAATTTGAGTTGGCATTAGGCCCCTGCCAAAGCTGCATGCAAGTTTCCTAATTCTAGGAACAGTATCAGTAAGAGATGAAAAGAGGGAGTGTGCGTAAGGCCTTCCTAGAAACAACACTACTGTTTATTAAAACAGAGAAAGAAGCTACTGTTGCAAAAGATAAGGCGTTTCTGCAGAGGGAATAAAAGATGATCTTGAAGCACAGGAGAGGTTTTTCAGCTCATGAAATTGCTCAGCACTAAGAATAGCAGAGCCACGTTTTGAATGAACAATTGTGGGTAAAGATTATTTGTAAGAGTAACTTTGCCTTCTCAATTTTAGAAATACAGTTTGAGGAGGATGTGTTATTATCAGTCACTGTGTTTAAATAATTCATCCAGTGGAAAGGGCTTCATGTAAAAGGTTTTCTTAAAACAAATTTTGCTGCTTTTTTTTTTACTTGTGAGAAGTTAGTAAAATTGTACGCACAGAGTACTTTTATCAGCTCAATTTTGAGCATTGTTAGGTTGTTGAATGAAGTATGTGGAATTCTGCTTTCCGCAAATAACACCGCTTGCCTCTAGCAAGCTATGCCTTTAAAATAAAACCTCAAAGAAACAGGGCAGTGAGACAGGAGAGTAACTATGTATTTGGTAAGATATGGGGTGAAAAAAACCCAAACCCATCACTAATTTATGAAGAATATATCTGGGCAAATGACCCTTTTCTCCACGACCTGCATGCCATGTGTAAGGCCTGAAATGGAACTCCGTGTAGTCCTGCCCTGTCCTGGTAGCGGGGACATGATGCTTTTGGAGGCACATGTCATGTCTGAGGCTGTGCAGGGATTTCATGCTTTCCTGCATAGCAGGAACATTGTGTGGCCACGTGCACCAGAAAGTCTGGGGCTGTTCTCCTGCTTTTGATGTGTGTAGGTCAGATGAATTCCCGTTTCCCCCTAACCTGAAGTTCAGGAAATGGAGAACTTCAGTAGTATTCTCCAGAAAGCATTAAGCTGTCTTAGTCTTTGACGTGGAGATTTGAATCATTTAATTATCTTAGATTAATATCTTCTGTAAGCAAAGCTTTTATCGTTTTAGGAATCAGTTGCAGAATTATGTCAGTAAAAGCCTTTCCTGTAAAAACAGATACTGTTTAGTATAGATTTCTTTGAGAGAATCATGATTTGTCTGTAATGGTCTTAAACACTCTTGCTTTATTTCAAAGTGGCCTGACTTGTATGACCTTAACTCAGATGCAGGACATGCAGTGTAAATTGGATATATTCTCACCTGATGTGTTTTCAAACGGAATGCACTGGGGTTGCACTCCAATGAATTCAGATTAATCCTCTACCCCAACTTTTATAAAACTATAGATTATTTTTGCATATAGAAAACTTGCAGAGCAGTTTGTTGGTGTGTTCCTTAATTTGAAACAAAACATTTTGGAGCAGTGGCATACTGCCATCCCGTTTTAAATATTTGCCCTCTTAGTTTCTCTTCTGCCTTTGCGATCCTTTTCCTCTGATTGTTCCTCGGAAGGGCTCTGGCAGCTGTGTGTAGCTTTAGAATCTGATCCCGTCTTCAACTGAGGAATTCAAATGCAATTGTGTAATGAAAAGAACGTTGTTTTAATTGTCTAAACTTATATATTTTGAATCTGTGGAAATGTCCGGATGCTTCCTGGACCAGTTTCCCATGTTAAATGTTTGTAGGAAGTGGCATTTACATTGTTTTCTGCCTTCTGAGGCAGCAGAGCTCAGTTGTGAATAAAGGCTGAAGTTTTTGTGCAGAGTCTGTTAGTGGAGCTGAAGTTTGAATACACAGAAAAGCTCAGTGCAGGGTGCATTTCTGGGCTGCTCCAGCAGTGGGGGGGGTTCCAGGTTCAGGTTTTTTGTGGCTTATCTGTCATGATCAGTTATCAAATATTTTTTTTTTGGGTAGACTGAGCAGATTTTCTTGGAAGAGCTCGTGACAGTCCAGGAACAGCCGTGTGTTTACGCTGCAAGTGAAGGTTATCTCCCAGCTTGTTGCGTCTCATCTGGCCACTGGGTTTCATTTGGTGGCATTTACGTTTTGAGGGTCTGCTGGGTTCTGTGGGCATTGTCCCTCTCTTCCCAGCTAGTTTGTATCTCATAATTTATTTTACAAGAGCTATTTCACCCATTGCTGAGAGCTCCTTTACTGTTCAATCAGTGTTGAGTCAAGGACACATGGTATCTGTAATGAAATGCTAATCTGGTTTTTGGTGGTGATCGGCAATTCTCATATTTGGACTATTAACATAGAAAAATGTTGGTGATGAATCTTACATTGTGAAGACTGAAATAAGATCATCCAGCTTCACAGAAGCTGCGTTGTTTTCTTCGAGCACATTGTGTCCTCATCTACTCTCTACTCAGAAGATCGTAGAATCCCAGACTGGTTTGGGTTGGAAGGCCCCTTAAAGCTCATCCAGTTCCAACCCTGTGCCACGGGCAGTGACATCTTCCACTAGAGCAGGTTGTTTCAAGCCCCACTTGAGCACTGTCAGGAGCCACCAAGGAGCTTAACACGTGAGCACTCTAGCAGCCTTGCTAAATAAACCCACGTCACTTCTGGAGGATCCTTCTTGCAGCGAGGAACTGCAGAGGTGGAAATCCACAGATTAGCTCTGGGTATCAACAGCACAACAGACATGGGCCTTGTTCTTGCTTATGTTAAACCCATTTTACACCTCTTTGACTAACAACTTTGCTTGTGGTGCATGTGTGGTGTGTTCACAGCTGGCTACAGGTGCCTCTCCAAACGAAAGCAGTGCTCTATTGTCAGCCAGGTTCCTGCTCGCTCCTGGCAGGCAGCTGAGCCCTATGAGACCCAGTTCAGCGGGTGGTTCAACTCAGATCTGGTGTCTGGGAGGATGTGATGGGGGAAGCCACATCAGTGGGAGCTCCTACAGCTTCATTGGTCAGATATCAGTATCAGGGCTTGTGACTGTGACCACAGAAACTGTCCCTGGCCCTGCTGGAGACCCTGCATGCCCCTGGGTGTGACATGGGATTTCTTTGATGCCTGGAGCTCAGTGGTGGAACAGGCTCCTGAATGCACTCACACAAGTGGTGGTGGCTGCAGATGCCTTGTGGGAAGGATCTTGCAAGACCTCAGTCTTGGCTTAGATTTCAGAGGGAAGTCTTTTTTTTAACGTGGTCAAGTTTCATGAGTTCCTTTTTGCCTTTTCTATCTTTTATGTCGATTTTGCATCTATATATACATACACATGCTTGATGCTTTTAGCCCAACAAAGAGCTGATGACTCAGGGCATCAGCCAGCTGCACTGCTCCAGCTGCAGGATTGAAACTTCCAGCTCTAACAAGGGGATTAGAGAAGTGGTGACAACCAATAACTCCAGTTCTGGCAGACTCAAGGCTTTATGAGACTGTTATCAGCTTGTAGGTAAAGTTTATGTGAAACTCCCTTATGTTTATTTACACTTCCCACAATTGTGTTTTGGGTTAAAAATGAAGAGGAAACATGCTGAAGTGTAGTTTATAATCATGGGACACACGCAAATTAATGAGATGATGTTAAACAAGGACAGAGTTTTGGGACGAGGGATGCTGCAGGGAGGTCCTGAGCTTGTCTTTGTGCTGTTTTGATGCTGTGTTTAAGGCAGGGCATCCATGGATTTTATAAGCTGTAGCGAGGCTTAGCTGGGGATAGTTTCTTCTGGTTCCTGTGTTAGTCTGGCCTCTGATTTGAGTTACCTGGTGAGCTTGCTGTGGAATTGGTTATCATGCTGCCTTTGGAGTTAGGCCAGGCTTGGTCACAGAATCAAACTTAGGAGTTAAGCAGGTCTTTTTGCTCTTAAGCTCTTCCTCTTCTCCTCCAAGTATCTTGAAGGTAACTTTGATTAAGCTTTCAGATCTTTAAGTTTTCAGAAGTTTCAGGTATAGAGTTCTGTCATTTGGGGTTGTCTGGTTCAAAGCACTGGGCCTTTGCTCTTCAAGATGTTTTGGGGATGTGCTTGGAGAGATTAGAATAACTTGTCAAACGGCTTTCAGGTGTGCCTTGTGTGTTAGGCGTGGAGGAAAAATGTCCTGACAAAGGCAGAGACAGTTTTTGAAGTTCCTTTTATGTAAGCTTACAGGTCCACAGGAAGGAAAGGGTGGGGGGATGCTGGTAAATGTTAATTTTTCCTGAATATAAGTTTAACATAGAAGCCTTAACTGTTGTAATGCTTGACTTGCATGCATGGTTGAGGTGTGATTCACTGCTGGCTCTGGTGCCTATTTTCATCCTTTGGTCCTTTTTCTAAAGAGGAAAACTATTTCAAAAATAATAGCTTCTCTTGGCTTTTGTGGAAACAAAGCCATCACTAACCACATCACGCTCTGCGTGTAAGAAGCAATAGCTTTTTGTAGTGATCTTGTGATGCCTGTGAAGTAATACAAATGGAGATTCTCGGCTTGCGGGTGTAGTTTGGCTGCCGCCTCCT
>JANHGB010041534.1:0-12796 GCA_026283785.1 Coracopsis vasa
CGTGGCCTCCTCTGGACTTGCTCCAACAGCTCCATGTCCTTATGCTGAGGACACCAGCACTGCACACAGTGCTGCAACTGGGGTCTCACCAGAGCAGAGCAGAGGGGCAGGATCACCTCCCTTGACCTGCTGGTCTCACTGCTGGTGATGCAGCCCAGCACATGCGTAGTTTCTGGGCTCAAGCGCATGCTGAAGCCAGCTCATGTTCAGTTTCTCATCAGCCAACACCCCTAAGTATTGCTTGACTAATACATGTTACCATAAGACAAGCCACATAGCAAGGTTTCAGGTGAATCAGAAGTGACCTAATTACACTTTTTATATAGTTCAAGAAATTGTCCCAGTTTGTGACAGTAAGTGTTAAAACACACTCCGTTAGTTGAGGTCTCAGGAACATTAATGGTTATGTGTTTAACAAAGAGAAGTAGGTTAAAATGCTGCTATTGCTGCGTTCCGACTGGATTAGGACTGATAAATGTGGCTATTTTTTCTGATTCAGAGCAGAAAGCAGTGCCAGGAAGGGTGCAGTGAAGAGGAAGAAAGTAGAGCTTGCAGCTGGTTTGAGTGCAGGTTTCTTTGTTAAGGTAGAGGTGCTTGAAAGATGAAAGTCAGTCTATTCAGGTTGCTGTGTTCTGAAACCTGTGCAATGAAAGTGGGTCTGTGAATAGGAGGCACCTAGATTTTGTAATAACATTGGTAAAAGCTTTTTCTGCATTCTGAACTTAAGCAGGAAGGGTGAAGCAGAAAGGACCCAAAACAGGATCCAAACCTTCTTTCAATCCATGAACAACAGTGAGTCTGTGCTCAAAACACTTCTGAATGTCTTTGCTTAAACCCCCTTGAAATGCAGGTGATAAAGACTCATCTCATGAGCATTGTCTCATTCCTGAGGATACTAAACAGAAGAGCCAGCAGCAGTATCTTGCAGTGTGATCTGTCCTGCTGTTGGTAGCAGAACAGAATGAATATCCATTAGTCTAGTTTGCCTTTTGGCTGCAAATGAGATATGTGTCCTATTCTTTGAACTCTTCCTTTTCAGCTTTATGTGTTTGAGTATGTGTATATGTTCATTAATTCATACATTAGAAATATTTCCTCTTTGTACCTCTAACCACTGCCTAGACTTATAGGCAGGTTTGTAATCACTGAGCTCTAGAGCTTGCCTCTTTGTAGCCCACTTGCAGCAAACTGCCTGTATGTTTTGTCCTACTTATAACTTGTACGTCACACTCATCTCCGACAAAGTCACATCATTCCCTCTCAAGAAGCCTGAGGGAGCCTATGGGTGACACAGCCTTTAGATGACCGATGTCATCTAAAGCATGGTGAGATGGACTTCAGACTCAGAAGAGCAATGATCGACTTTCAGGATACACCTACTGTCATCTAAATGAAAAGACAGTAAAAGGTGGTATGGGGGGAAAGAAGCCTTAACACTGCTGGGAAAGAGTTCCTCCTCCAGGACTGCCCTGGAACATCCTGAAGAAGAATGGTGACTTCTCAAAAGACACATATCTTTTCAGGGAAGCACATTATTAAGCCTGCTGACCTCCTCCAGTGAAGTAGATTATATTGGTTTAACTTCTGCTTGCTGTAATAGAACAATAACTGTCCAAATGCCAACATATGAGGTGAACACTGACATTCATATGGGTACTGCTGCAGGCTGAGTCCTTGTCAGTGGAGTTTGAGTGGTGGTTTTATCAAAGGATTTGGTTCCTTACACCGCCTGTCATCTATGGGCTGGTGCACAGGCATGAACTCAGATACTGAAGTGCCTTCAGGAGTGATAATATCTCAGTGCTTTTTTTAACTCTTATCCCTTGGGCTCACCTCTTCTTTTTTTGTCTCCTCCCTAAGGCTTTCTAATTTAGTGAAATGGAAAGGATATAAATCTCTGCAAGAGGAATTCTTGCTTTAGGATCCTCTCTTTTATTGAACCCAGGCCTAGGGATAGCTGTATGGGAAACCATTTCACCAGTATTAGTCTCAAGTGGGGAGTTGTATCTAGGAACAGGTTTTTCTTCTCTCATTCACAAATACCTGGTGTGTCTTTGTTCCCTTGGATGTGTAGCATCTAGTAGGAAATGCCACTGGCAGGCAGGAGAGCATACTAGCATGTCACAGAGAAGAAATGGATGCTTGTTTCTAAAGCAAAACCTTTCATATCTTTGAAAGCTGTTCTCTTCTGAGACATGCTTTCCTTTTCCACTTCCAGTGATGCTGAAGGGTCCAGAAATGGGTGCTCTTGCATTATCCAAGATCTTCAAGTAGAAAGTTTCCTAGTATTAAAGAAACCCCACAGAAGTTGAGGTGTTCTTAATGTGCTCTTAGGCAAGGATGTGAATTCGGAATTCACTGGGAAATCAGCTAAATGTCTAAGGCAATCAAGTGTCTGGGTTCTTTGGCAGCTGTGTTCCTGCAGGTGTGTAAGATCTTCACTTTGAGCATCCAGCTGCAGTTGTTTAAGGTTAAGTGGAAGAAACAGGGTATGTGACAGTTACCTTGCTCCAAATATATAACCCAGGATTCATTTATAGCTTCTGTGGTCAAAAGGGAGCATAGGTAATCAGAGCACTCCAAGAGATAATTAGATTTCTTTGGACTAAAGTCTTACTGATGCCTGCAGTTCCAGACCCAAATTGCAAATTCTGGAGGTGCTTTTACAAAACAGAATTCCTACATTAAATAGGATCTGCTTCCTTCTCCATATTCCACATGGAGATTTGAAAACAGGGAAAAGCCACCCTCTTTCACTGTATCAGACTGTTTTGTTAGAAGTATTGTTAATGTGATGGATGTGGTTTATAAGTATTTCAGTTACTGTGCAAGCTTTTGGTGTTTGTAGGTATAATCAGCTAATACATTATATTTTCTAGAGGAAATCTTTACTTCCTAGACTGCTTTCTTTCTGCCTTGGCATCTTTCAGTTCTGTAGGATAGATACATCATTGGAGGCAAAGCAGGAGGTGCTTGGTTTAGATTAAAGAAATTATCTTCTGGCTAACAGAGAAATGTCATGGTTCTCCATATGCTGTTTGGATAGTGGTAAATGGAAGAGTGCTATGCTACATGACTTTTAAGTTTCACTGAATTTGAATCAGTCTTAGTGTGGCCTTATAACATAGGGAAGAGTAAAGGCAGCGAGCCTAGTGTATGACAGCATGTAGGAGACAGTGGGTTTTTCAGTTTTGTAGAGCCAGTTTGTACCCCTCTCAACATGTAGGAGCTACATAGGGGAAAGACTTAGAGAAGAAGCTTTTTCCTTCTGTTATTTACCTCTTTTGGAGTAATTCTTCTATTTTAAATCTCAAAGGACTGATCAGGTATATGCCTTCGCTCTCCTGTAAGAAATGATGGTGAAAGTGAATCTGATGGCACAACCTCTATTTTTGCTTCCGCATCATGCTTCTTGGCCAGGACAAGGAGCATGACTTCATAGAGTTCTCAGGAATGCATGTAGTGCTCTGCCATGAGAGGAATGAGTAATGGCATGTGGGCTGTCCAGAGGTCTCTCTAAATGTTGCTGTTCAAAGCATGAGCATGTATGGAGCATGTGCACATCAGAAGCACGAGAACAACATGATCTCATTCCCCAAGTACAAGTAACTATAAGGAACCATGTTTTTGTGGTATACAGAAACCAGCTGGAGGTTTCAAATACAGATCTGTATTATTTTGTGTATTTTAATGATCACTGAAGATGGGTTTAGTTTGCAGCTGGCTTAAAGTTGTGTTGGTACGTCACTAGAAGCATTACAGTACCTGTGTGAAAAGACAGAGTAGAAATCACTTTAGCATATGGCTAATAGTGCAGAACTGTATATTATATTACCAAAAGGCAGCTATTTAATCCTGCTCTTGGGGGAGAAGTGTAGCACCTCTGCTGCTTTAGACTTAAGGGCATAAAGGACTTTATATGTATTTGCTAGTTTTGTTGCTGTTGCAAGGGTGGTAAGCACCAGTATATACATAATTCCGTGCACTTGGTATTTACTACCCTTCTTTTTGTAACTTTTCAGGTTGTCCGTCAGATGATGTGGCTGATGGATCACATTTTTAAGTATACAAACTTTGGCATCGTGTCTCTAATCCATGGAGACTTCTTTATAAGACAGGTAAGTGAAAACACGTAGGGGCACTTTGAGTTTATCCTTATATTTGGAACATTGTGATATAATGGAACTTACTCATTACCTCCTGGATGGTTTGCAGGATGAAATAACTATGCTGTAATGTGTACATTTGAGTAGAGCTTTGTTCTGCTTTTGTTTCCCAAGCTTATTTTATTACATTCCTAGACACAAATGTTTATGGAACCCAGCTGTGATGGGAGGCTTTTATCAGAGGAGTGCAAGCACAGTGCATAGGCAGGCCTTTTAGTCTCTCTCCTTCTCACTGCCGTTGTTGGCACCTTTCTTCTTTCCTTAGTGACCTTGAAGCTGTGTAATACTTCAAGTCTGGCTAGGTCACTGTTCTGACTGTCAAAGTTTCAGATAGGGAAAGGCAGGATCATTCCTTTTGATGCTGACATGGTAGCAGACCAGTTTAAGACAGTGAAGGACCTGCATAAATAGCAATTGATTCTTGAAGGTGAATTCTTCTTTGAGCATCAGGAAAGAGTGTGCGTTGAGCTCAGCATTGCAAATGTTAAGGAGTGAAAACCTCAGATCATTTCTTACAATTTGGGGGGTTTTGTTGTTTGGTAGCTGTTGATCCAGCTGCACTCTAAAAGCAGAAGCTTGGAAGTATGGAATGTGAAAGGTGAACCTGCAGCCAGTTTGTCAACTGCAACATCCAGCATATTCCTTTCTTTCCTCTGCTTATTTTTATTTGTCTGGACTTAAAATGCATGGGCAGCCAGAGAGAATTAATGAATTTTCACTTTACAGAGAAAAAACAGCTAAATGACTCAGAATGAAACGATGAACTACTTTATCACAGCTATACATAGCTAAAATTCTGTTTCTCACTGAGACTAGAGGCATGGTTAGAAAACCTCAGGCAAATAATTAGATAATAAGATTAAGGTCTGTAGAGGTACACAGCTGTATACTGTGAGAGGGTGGAAAGGAACAGGGTTTGACACTGTAAAATGTCTATTTCAGTAGTTCAAATACATCAGATACACTTCTTTTTCGAGGTACGTGTGGCTGTCAGGTTAAGTGTCATTCTGAAGGTGGTGTTGCAATTCCAGTTACAAATCCAAACCATTTCTGAGCTACAAAACCTAAGGCTTTTCCTCATTTTTGTCAAGTGGCTGAGATATGCAGCCACATCACAAGTAAAATGAGATCAGCATGAGTCTAAATATAAACCAAGTGAAATAAATTGTTCCCTGGCTGTTAGGTAGCCTTTGGGTGTAGCAAAGCCCCTGACTATAGAAAGGCCCTGGTAATGTTTGGATGAGCAAATATTTTTTCCCCTGTAAAATAATCTAATTTGATTATGGTGCAATGCATCTGATTTGTTTGCAATGCACATCAGCTTCATTTTCATGAGCAGCCCCAGTAGCAGTTTTAGGGATGCTTCTGAGGCCTACCAGGAGTTGACCAGTTTTTTCTCTTCTCCCGTTAAAGAGGGTATCAGTACCTTGCCATATCCATGATGCAAAGTGCATCCTAAAGAATTTGTCAGCAGTCTCTTGCTGCCTCTTTTCTTTCCTCTAAAGGAAAGAAGGCTGAGCCCTGTGATGGTGATAAACTAGTCTTCAAGAGTTGGGTGTAATAAGGAGCTGCTTCTGTATGACTGACTTTCTCTTCTTTCTGGATAATATGTTAACTATGTTTTAGCTTCCAGGGTTCTTCAGTGTTTGCTAGCCATGGGTGCTTTTAAACACTCCTTTTTCCATTAGTCCAGTGGGGTTTTCTGTATTGCAGAAGCATCTTAAACCTCACAGGATTTGCTAAACTGCAGTTTATTCACCAGTCATATTTGTTAGGTTTGTTTCGGTTTGGGAGAGTTCTAATGTTTAGCATGTGAAAAGATTACTGTTTGCTGTTGTTTTCTTAACTACTGTGTTATCCTGGAGTCCTGTGGTCTGATGAGAAAGCACTGGTTTAACTGAGGGATTTTTGTATTGCTCTTTAATGTAAGCAGGCAGAGCCTTTTCCTTCCCTTCCATCCCTGGCACCGGTCAAGGCCAAGTTGGATGGAGCCTTGGGCAACGTTGTCTAGGGTGAGGCATTCCTGCAGTAATTAAGGACGCATCTCACCCTCTTAACTGAAGAAGCTGTGCTAATACATAGGAGAGGGGAAATGAATGAGTCACTTCAGCACCACAGATCTGGGGGAAATCTGTGGTTCTGCTGTGATAACCCCACTCAGGCCTGGTCTCCAGGTCTGTGGTGCCTCTGCAATCCTAATAGAGGCTGGGAGTGAGGGGAGAGGTGCATGGAAGATAGTGGAAGCAAAGATCCTGTTTGGCTTGCAGAAATACCTGATGATAGATAGACCACAGAACCATAGCTCGACCTCTAGGCTGTGTTTGCAGAATTCAGTTTAGCAAATTCAACTTGAGCCGCAGTAACAGCTAGGGAATCCTGCAAACCCATCCTCCTCTTACATGGAGGTCCCAGTTATGGTCTGGAGGTCACTCTTGCAGAGAATTCATCAAATCGGGAGCTTCATCCCCAGTTTCAGGAAGGTTTTTTCAGCCTCTCTGCAAAGTGGCATTAATTCAGCCACCAGTGAGTACTCTGAGGAGAACATTGGTTTGTGTTGGCTTAGGGGCTTATTTATACCTCTGACAAGAGAGGACTCTTGGGAATGTAACAATTACCTGGCTAAGGTTACCTCTCTTACGCATTCATTTCATGTAGGTGATGTTTTATCCTTGCAGGGAAAAGCACACCGTGACCAGCAGCTTGCGTTACTCAAGGAGCATCTAGAAAAGTATTACAGGAGCCGCAATCGGAAATGGATTGTTTTATTCCCCGAGGGTGGCTTCCTTAGGAAAAGGAGAGAAACGAGCCAGGCATTTGCCAAGAAAAACAATCTGCCATTTCTCAAACACGTTACCCTGCCAAGACTTGGGGCAACACAAGTAATCCTGGAGACACTTGCAGCACCACAAGAAAACGGAACTCCAGCAGGTGGAGATGCTGTGCTAAGAGGTAAAGACCACTTCACTCTTGGGGGAAAAAGGCAAACTGAATGTCCAAGATTGGAGTTACTGTGTTGAACTGGTCTCTTTTAATGTCAGAATGCATCCATAATGGACCATTGTATTTATAGACATGTTTTCATATTTACTTTTAGCTCCACCAGCTTTATTTTTTGATGTTGAGACAAAAAAAACCCATAGTTTTAATTTGATAGTCTACTGTGTGAATGCTGGCCTTGGGGCACATGATGGGTAAAGCAGACACTGGAATGAGCACTCAGAGTGAGCAAGAAGGTGAGCTGCTCCTTGGAGCAAGCTTGATGGTATGCACTGGTTTATGGTAGTATGGAACTGTAGTAAAAGTGTTTCTGGAATATGCAAACTATGTCCAGATTCTTATTCCTGGCTTCAGAAGTTTGTTTGCATCCAGTACTCTCCATTTTATTCCTCCTCTTGAGCTGTATTCTATTGAGTTCATGTTCTATTCTTTACAGATGTTGATGGGAACTGTCCCCTTTGTTGCTGGAGTTAGTTGTTGCTGATGACTAGATTTGAAGGATGGTTTGAGCTGTCCTATGTTAAGAGTTATAAGGGAATAAGAATATTCCTGCAGCATTATTATTCTGGGACCCCTGGGCTGAAGGGGAGGGTGTAGCTGGGATATAAATGATGTCTGTAGTTACAGGACTTGGTGCTTTTAGTTTTTCCATTCTTACAATTAACTTCTTAGCATGTTCAAGTGCAGGGTTAGATCTTGCTTAACCTAATTGTGGATGGTTACTTGTTATAGAAACAATGACTGGGGGGTTGAGGTGGTTTCTTGATGGGTGGTGCTGGGATTTCCAGAGCCAAATGATGATAATCATTTAGCAGTTTGAACCAAAGATTCAGTACTAATGAAGCCACAGATGCAAAAGGCTTTGGGTTTTGTCTGTGTAAGTTTCAGGATTAGCAATAACCCTCAGACAGAAATTGCTTCCAAATAATCTTGTCACCACAGGAAATGGATGGAGATGATGCACTTGCAGGAATGGAGGGAATCTTTTAAATCAGCTGAAAATGAAGCTGTGGAATGCATCAGAGTATTTCCTTTCAGGCTACATTCAGAAAAGCAAGGCTGAGGGAAGCCCTTGTTGTCTTAGAAGGTTTTAGGTTTAAAAGAGAGAAAAAGAATAGGCCTTGTTAAGAGTTAACTTTTTTAAGGAGACAAGTTTGACCTGTTCCTGTTCTATTTCTTCCTGTCTCAAAGGCAAAAAGGTAGGAAAAGTAAGAAGTTCCTCAGTTAGTTACTGGCTGGAAGGGGACCAAAAGCACTCATCAAATACCAACTTAATGTTTTCATACACACTGCTATCAACTTAGTGGAACATCAGACCTGGTGCTGTTTGAGTGACCTGAGTCAGGCTCCAGAGAAATGAGTATTTGATGGTGGTTGGCCTAACTGGGTGCTAAATGAAAGAGTTGTTTCAGAAGTGCATGGAACCAACGCTCTCAATCCTATCCAGAAGACAGCAGGAAAGATGAGTGGGCAAAAATAGGGAAGAAATATGTGTGTTTAGCTGTCATTCTTTCACAGTAACATGCATGAAAACAAAAGGGATGATCTAAGAGAAGTGAAAGTAAACTTTATATGATAGGGAAGAGTAAGACATTATTTGATCCATAATGAAGCGGAGGTATTTTAAGTCCTCCCAAACAGCTGGAACTTCGAAGGAGTTTGGAGCAATTATTCACTGAATAGAGGCATTCCAGAGCTTATTTTTGATCAATATTGCTCTAGTATCTTTTTTAAGTCTGCTTTATTTTACCATGCAGCAACTTTTTGCCTGATAAGAGGTTGCTATGCTTGCTTAGAGGCATATTGAAATCTTATCTTGCTGTTTTCAACTGCAGCACAGTACATCCAGTTCTGATGCTTATTGTAAGAGAAATTCAATCTTCCCTTCTGCAGAGCTGGACACTGGACTTCATAATTGGTTGGTTTTATTTAAATCAGGCTTTTTGAGTCACTGTTAATGAGGAATGTGGGAAGGCTTGCTTTTTTTGTTCGGGAATAAGGGCTTCTTGTTTTGTTCCAGGTGATTTGTTATGGAGAGATCTTGGGATGATGAGTAAGATGCTCAGCATCAGAGCTGGTCTTTCGGGAAAAGCATTAATTTTAAGGTCAGTGGTCCAGTTGACCACACAAGGACAAGTAGAGAACAAAGGACGAGTTGCAAGAACACGTTGCTATGCAAGGGAAGGCAACAGCTTTTGGCTGCTGTCGGAGTGATGTAAGTGTTCAGGAAACCACACCTGAACACTGGTGAATGCTAGTAAATATTTTCTTTTCCAAGTGGAAACTGTGGTCCTTAGGTCCCTGCCTGGCTGGTGCATTCTTTTCCACTTTGGATGCAATCTGGCTGTATTGCAGAATCATGGACTCACCCAGTCCAACCATTCCCCAGCACTGCCAAGGCCACCACTAACCAGCTTTTCAGCCTGGAGAAGAGAAGCTGTGTGGAGACCTCAGAGCAGCTTCCAATGTCTGAAGGGGGCTACAAGGATGCTGGAGAGGGACTCTTCATCAGGGACTGTAGTGACAGGACAAGGGGTGATGGGGTCAAACTGAAACAGGGCAAGTTCAGGTTAGATCTAAGGAAGAAGCTCTTCCCTGTGAGGGTGCTGAGGCGCTGACACAGGGTGTCCAGAGAAGCTGTGGCTACCCCATCCTTGGCAGTGTTCAAGGCCAGGCTGTACAAGGTTTGAAGCAATCTGGTCTAGTGGAAGGTGTCTCTGCCCATGGCAGGAGGTTGGAACTGAATGAGCTTAAGGTCCTTTCTAACCCAAACAATTTTATGATTCTATGTTGTGACTGCATCTGATCTATGCATTGCACTCAAGACTGGCGTTATATTTCAGAAAACACTCTACAACCACTAGCTCATGCATAGCCCTGTTCTCCATACAAACACATTTAGTGCACGATCTCACTTGATCTCTATTTTCTATGGCTCTTTTCTACAGTTACTCTTCCAGTTCTTCAGAACCACTCACATCAGCAGGCCAGATTTCCAGAAACAGGCCTGGCTTCATTTGGATGTCTCGCTAAAGTGTTGGTTGAGATGAGAGTTGACAACCAAGGTTAAGGTCAAATACTCAAAATGTAATAAAAATCTTCACATTCTTCTAATATTTGAGCATTTTGCTAAACTGAGATGAGCATGTAACTGCATTTAAGGAACCTAAGTAATTTTTTAGGTCACTGGAATGCTGGTTTGTTTGTGGTTTAAGCACTGCACCAGCTACTAAGAAAGAGAAAAATGACTGCTCCAGCTGAACCTAGGACACGGTTTTAGTTCTGTATATATATACTGTCACTTTCAAAAACAGAATGTTAGTCTTTTACTCCAAATGGGTTTTCTTGAAGACAAAATCTAGGGAAAGAGGTAAAAGTCTTTGTGCAAGGCCCTCTCACCCTTCCTCAATGCCTGTACTGAAGCATTTGTGTGCTGCATTCTGGCACCGATTTGTTGAGATAGCCAGGTTGAGCTGCAGGATGATGCTTTCCACTGGTGATTCTAGATGCTGTCTATCTTTCATAGTTCACATTTTCCCCTTCCCTTTGGGGGACAGTGAGATTCTAATTAAAAGGGATTAGAAAAAGCAGTGCTTCAAAAAATACAGGTGTACGCTCAGGTGTTTTTTTCTTTCAGGACATTAATTTTCTAGGTTTCAAGTACAGCTTGGGAGCCTTTCTCCCTCCCTTTGATCCCACCATCACAGCCTCACCTTCTTGCTTCATGAAGGGGAACCCACACTGACTTCAGCAGGCAACAGAGTCACTCCACTGTAGAGTTCAGCCAGGAGTATCCTTTCTAGGTTTCATGTTGTACACAGTGTGCAAAGATAAAATATGGTAGGCATTAGTATGTTGGGTCACATGTGAAGAGATACAAGTGTACACAGAAATCTGTTTGTGTAAGTGTTCCTTAGGATATGGAATTCTGTCAGTTCTAACTGCTCTTTGATTTTCATTATAAAGGTGTGTCTCTAATTCCTTGTTTCTTGTCAGAGGCACTGCAGCTAGCATTACATGCAACTGGCTTAGTGTATGTCTATAGGTGCCATAGTGTATGTACATCTCCCATTACTATTCCAGATGGGGTTTACACATCCCTGTGGATGCTCTAAATGTCTTCACGACCCCATGATGACTGCCAGGGACCCAGTGTATTGGAGATCTACTGCAGAAGGATCCTAAGATGTGAAAAAGTGCCACTGTCCAGTAAATAGATGCATTTAATAGAGTGCTTTAGGGAGGTGCTGCATCTCATACGTTAGCATCACCCTAGCCAGAATAATTGCAGCACTGCCATAGGAAGGGTTGGGTGGCTGGAAGGATGGAAGCTACAGAGTTCAGACTGGGCGTGAGGGAGCCACATCTGGGGTTTAGGGAGGAAGGATGAAGAGTCTAGTTTGCTCTAACAGTATTTTGTCAGTGATTATTCCCAAGTGGATGTTGGAGTGTTACTTTAGGTATGAAGCTGCAAGTGTTAAAGATCAGATTCCAGTTGTACTGAGTTCTTCTTCTATTGTTTGGCTTGGGCTATAGGCAGAAATTTGGACCTGCAGGATGAAACTCCAACACAGAGTGCCCTAAATTTAGCCCTCTCATTACATATGACAAGAATGTACTTCTAGCTCTTTGACTCCTGCGTATCAGTCTCTTCTGGCACTATGTATTCAGATGGATAGGATGAAACTGCCTTAGATTTTAAACTGATTTGAAGAACTTTTCAAGGTTTACTAGTAACAAGGCTGTAGCATCCTCTCTTGCACTGGTTGCATAGTCATTACAGGGTATTTCTGCAGAAATGAAGGTAGCTTTGTTTAACAAACCCAAGAGCAGCATTTCAGTTATATTTATGGTCACTCATAAAAGTGTCTTTTTCCCACGTTCAGTCTCCTTGTTCCCACAGCCTCACTTTCTATCTTTGTGCTTTACTTTGGAAGTGTTTCTCCTTCCACCCTGTTCCTCGCAGTGATTTTATAGTTTAGCTTCTTGTTTCTGCCACTGATTCCCCTGAAACTTCTGTGGTTTTTTTATTACTGTGTCATCATGCCTAAATTAGATAAATAGATGGGGTTTTCCTCACTCACGTGATGTTCTTATATAGAGATCTTTTTTTGGTTGTTTCATTTTGGGCTGTGGATCCCACTTGGGTACTTTCCATTGGAACAGCATAAAGATGTCACTGGAGATGTTCAGTACACCTCATTTGAATGTGCTTTGCATTTTATTTATCACATGTCTGTTAAATCTGTGTCTGATGTGTGGCTTTGAACTGCTGCCTGTTGTTTTATTGTGGCCTGAAGGAGGGTCCTGAATGAAATTTCTGGACTGCACAAGGCTTTACCAAGAAAAGGAGCTACCTCCTGCACCTCCTCACCCATCCTGGCAGCCCAGCTCTACTCCCTGTGTCTCTTTCCAAAATTACCTCCATAATCCTCTTTTCTTGTTGCTTTTTTTCCAAAAAGAAACTAAATTTGTCTTATAAGGGCACATTTGCAAGCTCTCTGAAATAATTATTTCCTACTGTCACCACACTTGCTGTGTTTAAATTACTTACATTGCTCAGGTTGGGGAAAATAAATAAATGCAATTTAAAAATAACGACCACACAAATATACACATATTCCCTCTTTTTC
>JANHGB010041534.1:12896-33762 GCA_026283785.1 Coracopsis vasa
TGGTTTAGTGTGAGGTGTCCCTGCCCATGGTAGGGGGGTTGGAACTAGATGATCTTAAGGTCCTTTCCAACCCTAATCTTTCTATAATTCTATGATTCTATAATTGTAGCCGGGCAAAATATGTAACATGATGGTTAAGTTAAAACTTGGAACGGAAAACACAAAATTAGCTTCAGTTGGACCATGTAATCTGGCTTGTGTACATCTAAGGTCAAGTCTGATAATGACTACTAGCAAGCATCTGTTCTTATTTGCCTTTATTCCATAAAAATTTCTGGGGGACATTAAAGAAGAAGCTTCATTCATATTTTATTTTATGTTTATACATTATTATTAATACATATTAATATTATTATGCATATTGTAGTGCATATTTTTATACTTTAGGTCCTCCTTTTCAAAGCAGCAGCCTAAGTTGACAAGTATGAGCTTAAAATGTATTTATGCTCTTGCACTTAGTTCAAGGTTTTGGGTCTTAAATTACTGAAGACATAAGTTTGGTGTATCATATCGCATTTTTGCCTCCCCAGTATAAAACCAGGTACTGATACACTGGAGTAAGTTCAGTGGAGGGTCACCAAAAGGATTATAGTATTAGAGCACTAGATATATGAGAAAGACTGAGTGAACTGGTTTTGTTCAGCAGGAAGAAGAAAGGGCTAACGGCTCTTTAGCATCTTACTTCCTTAAATTGATCCAAGGATTATTCTAACTCCTTCTTCAGGTAATGGATAGCTAAAAAGAAGGCACAGCCAGATTTTATTGAGGTGCACAATGACGCAACATATACAAGCAGAAAGGGAAATCTAAGTTATTCGGAGTTATGAGTATTATATAACCTCAGTATAGGTATTAAAGTTGAAAAAAAAAAAAATCAAAGGATGGTAAAACACCAAAAAAGTTTGCTCAAGTAGGGTGTGGACTCTCCACCTTGGAGATGTTCAATGTGACTGAACAAAGCCCTAAGCAACCTGATCTAACTTCACAGTTGTCCCTGCTTTGAGCAGAAGGTTGTTCTAGATTTTCACTCAGAGATCCCTCCGACCCTAAATTATTCTATGACTTTAAGAATTAAAATGACAAGTTAAAATTACACAGGTCAAATTCCAGTAGAATTTTCAAGAATACTTTAATTTTCTGAGATCAGATTACTTATATCATGTTACTGGGTGGGGTGTGGTTTTTTTTTTTTGGTACAGACTCATATTAAACCTTCACAGCTGCAGCATGTGATTAACTAGTTATAGGAGAGGTCACTTTTGGGGCAGTAACACAATACTACCTGCTCAATATTGGAAATGTGCTGTCCTGTTTCTACTCTGCTCCTGGGAACTGAGTTCATTGGACTACTTTGACTGAGAAAGAGGATGGATGAGGGAGTTGAGTTATACTTATTCTTTACATCTCTTCAGTCTAGTGTTTCGTTTTCAGAACAGAGGGAGGGAGACAAGCCAGAAGTTATAGGAATGAATCAAAGAATGAGCCAGATTCTTGGCACATTTCTTGCTCTGTTACTTTGAAAAGCTGGCCACCATGAGAGGCACAGTATTTTTGTTCAGCATTTGGAAGTTTAACTGAGCAAAACAATAGAAAGATGGAAAATTCTTGGAGATTATCTCAATCTCAGTACCAATAATCCCTTGAAATGAATGGTGACATGAGCATTTTACAAAAGATTTTTATACTGGAAATAGCTATAAATCTTAAAAGTCACTATCATCCTCCTGGTATGGTCTAAACCAAGGTGCTCTTTGTTTAAATTAAGTGTTGGATAATGAGGCCTGCAATAAATGTGTTTGTTAGTTAATTTGACTGAAAGAGTTCAAACTGGAACTTGTGTAGGTCCATGTTATACAGAACTCCCTAGGGCTACCATGAGTTAAAAATCATTCCCAAATGTAGCTTGTTGGTTCTGTAATGAGCACTGCTTTTTTTAAGGTCAAGGCTTCTATATAAAATACTATTGTTTGGTCCATTAAGGAGAATGGATGGAAAAATGTAGCTTTCAAAGTGTTGTACAATGCTTTCTTAGTATCTCAGGGGACACTATAAAATAAAACATATAAATATGAAGAAAATTTGAACACTTATTTCCTGATTCTCTGATTGTTAACAACTCTCTGCATGAGTGCAGGACAACCAAGAGTCAGGATCCTGTGGTGCTGAGAACCACTTTGTTAGTCTTGCATCAGCAAAGATGTAAGAGAGAGGTTTTAGCTGTGCAGGCTAGGTCCTGATGGCACTATATTTAAAAATACTGACTAATTCTGATGTATTTCTTCTTATCAGTAAATGTCACAGAATTTTATAAAGATTCTCAGTGTCATTATTTCAACTTCACAGACAGAAGATCAGACAAGTGGAAGAGTGTGGCTAGGATTAAGTAACAGGCTAGTTGTAAATC
Organism: Coracopsis vasa; assembly: GCA_026283785.1. Lineage (NCBI taxonomy): Eukaryota > Metazoa > Chordata > Aves > Psittaciformes > Psittacidae > Coracopsis > Coracopsis vasa. Next base: position 15,301 of record JANHGB010041534.1, read on the forward strand.
TGGAAATCTAACAAAGGGATCAGTATTTCACAACCAGTGCTCTACTGACTGGGAAATACTACAAATTTACAAAGTCTTCCAGTTATTAGGCATCTTTACATTTACTGTAAGCATTTTCGGTAAAAGAATAAAAGACAAAGGAAAAATAAACAGCTTTCTTTTTTATATCATCATTTTTCAATGTGTGGGAACAGTGCTGAAATAAAAATCTAAAGAAGGCAGGAGAAAGCCAATTTAATATAAAAATCAAACTTTGGTGACAACCATGGGTCCACTTAATTAATCTAACTTTCAAATCACCTTCTCCGCAGGATATCTAAATCCAATCCACAATAATCAATTCCAGGGTGAACACCTCATATTTCACACCATTAAAATGCAGCACAATAGCACGCTTCTTATCTTTTGAAGAAATAGAGCTGTTATATTCACCAATATGCATCTCCAAGGGCAAAGAGTTTTTATGTTGGTTTAAGCAACGGGTCTTTCAACAGTCTAAATGAGATGAAGATGAAAAAAATGTTTTGTAGTCATTGTAGGGTATAGTGTTAAGACATAAATCACCTATATAAATTTTTCCATTAATTCTTTGGATTTACATTTTCCCCCTTAAAATGCACTTTTTAACATGCAGATTTTACCTTACAATTAAAAAAAAAATCAACATTTCAGAGTATCTTGACAATACCTAGTCTCGATTAATAACTGTATTAACACCTTATTCCAGATCCCAGTGAGTTAGGATGAATCAAGGAGTCATTAACACAGATGTATTTGAGGAATATTTCTCAGTCCCCTTCCTCTTAACCTCTCTCTTTTTTTTTTTTAATTGCTATTAAGAATAATTTCCAGCCAGTCCGAGTTCATCAAGTACATGATCTCTGTGAAACATTATTAGTTAAGCATTTCTTTCTTGCTAACTGGATACACACAAATAGATGTAGTGTCTTTGATTTCTGGCTTTGTCTACTTCTCTCTCTGAAAGCAGCCCTGACAAACCAGAGCAACTTCTCCACAGCTGCCTCAAGGCTGTGGTTTACTTCAGACAACAAACAAATTCAGCAACACTTCAGAGATAATGCCTTTGTAGACACAGTCAGAAGGGATATTGTTCCCTACCCAAAAAGTGCCTTTCTCTTTCCCTTACATGTACACATCAACTAATTCAATCTGAAGACAGACTGCAGGAGTACCTCAGCAACCTCCATGGGTTCAGTTCTCCAGCAAACTGAAGGATCCCTTTCCTCATAATTCAAGTAAGAGTTTAAATTAAAACTATTGTGTCACTTCCTTTGATAACAGAGATTCCTTGAGAGAGTATCCACTGTCTTTCTTTTCTCATTTTTTTCTTAATTATTTGACAGTCTGCCTTTCTGCATTTTCCACCCTGGCCAGGTTGTTTTCCTATGTATTAGAAGTCTTCTTCCTCTCTCACTAGGTAGAGTCACATGAAGAGTCGTTATATAATCAAAACACTCACCAATGCAAGATAATTTTGCAAAAAGCCATCTAATTGCCTAAGTATCATATGATTACTTCTCATAATGTCTCAATTTTTCCTCCAGAAGTATTAACAATAAATATGCAGACAAAGTCCATCTCCATGGTAGATTTAGAAAGACGGAAGTCCTTGCAGTGAGATTTTTTTTTCTTTGGGGGGACATAGCTGGCTTACACACCTGTGGTAGGTCAAAACAACACAGTTTACAGAAAGTGAGAAGTTAATGTAGTTTGGAAGGGAAAAACAACACAACACATGTTTCATGCTTATTCTTACTGAAGTGAATGCATACTACAATGTCTGGAGGCCCTCACTTTTCAGGCTTAATGCTTACTATTAAAAGGCAACTGGAACTCCAGAGAATCTGAACTAGCAGGAGAAGGAAAGACTCCCTTCTGTCCAGGAAAAAGACAATATAAAGCGGCTTGCATTTAAGGTAGACCCACCTGAATTTAAATTTTATAGTTTCAGCTGCCTTGTTGTCCTGATTCTAATGAAGAAGGTAGTTGGGAATGGTGGGCTTTGAAAATATTAGGAGAATGTTTGGAAAAGTTTGCTAACCTTTTTGTTTCTAAAGGCTCACAATCTGCTCCCAGTGGAGTTTAAGTCCTCTCACAGCCTTATTTTTAACAGATCAGCTCCTAGTTGCCTTAGTTTAATTTCCTCTAGAAACCAAGCTATTCATTACTTGCCAAGTAGAATCATTTAGATTTTTCTCATTTCTCAAGAGCCATCACCCTGGATTATCTAGCACGGTGAGGAGTCAGTCCAAGTGAAATGTCAGCCAGCAAAAAACTTCCAAAAACTCAGTCTTTGTGATGACAATGAAGAATGGTTTCCAAATCCTAGATATATGAAACAATGATAATAATAGGGGATGAAACTTAGGAGACATGCCACAAGTAAACTACAATAGAGAAATAACTTTTACATCTTTCATACCAATTCCTGCTTGTTGTTTTTGTTCTTATTCTGTCTCAAGAACAGTCTTTCATGCTGAGTTAAAGCTTTAGTTTAGGGTTTTTTTTAATTTTTTTTGTTAATTTAGTTTAGTTTTCTTCAGTTCAGTCTTTTCCCATAATATGCTAACAGTTTCAGAACCAAGTGCTTTTTCAGCAAGCCACTTTGTTATGCCTGGGTACACCCAGATAACCTGTCCACAGTTTTAATGTCCGCACCCTTCAGCAAGCTCTGCCTATGTAACCCCTTGGGAGCCATCACAGTGCTTGCCTTTAAAGGGTGAGAGCATAAAATGCATTGGTTTAGGTATCCGTAAGACTGCTACAACTTTTGCTATGGGATCTCAGAAGAAAGCTGGTTAAAAAATAAGGAAAGATTTCAGATATTTTTGTTTGACATTCTCAGAAACAAATGCCCAAATCTCTACTCCAAGTACTGGAGATGGAGTAGTTAATAAGTAAGTATTGAGAGCAGGAAGTGAGTGTGAAGGAATTTTAGTCATTAGTGTTTCAAAAGAAGCCAGTTATTTGCTTGTTTGTTTTTCCTTGTCTTCATTGGTCTTTCATTCAGGTATCACTTATAAACTCTGATTCTTCTGGGTTTTTTTAACCCCTGTGACATCTGCTAGAGGAATACGTGGCAGGATGTAAACACTCAAGAAGACTGAGAATGTCATTAATACCTAGCAAGGAAGAATTTGATGGGGATGTGGTACTCAATGGCAGCCTTGATGGCAGTGACCGTGAGATGATGAGATGAAGACAGGAGTCAGAAAGGCAAGTAAAAGAATATAGCCCTTGCAACAACTCATGGCATCCAATAGGAAGGCATCTATCTCTCGCTAAGGCACAGTAGGGTGGGATGTCTTCCAGCAATGTACGCAAGGTTTCGACCACTGAGGACAATCTGAGGACTCTTTTCCCTGCTATAAATTTCAATACAAGATTTCCATCTGACTCTTTCTTTTCTTGAAAGTTCCTTTGTTATTTCCAAGTTACAGTTTAATGATGGTTTCATTGTTTTTAATGTGATCCATTCGGGACAAATGTCCTCTAGACAGTTTTGTGCATTACTACATACACACATATAGACATGCAAAATTTACCCACACATTCTTGTCTTCTGATTTGATATATATTTCTCATTATATAGAAACATATATTCCTTGCCTTTTGCTATTGGAAAAAGCACTGAAGGATTACCAGAAACTTTTATTTGAATTCAGTAGTTTTTTAGCAGTAAAGAGAAGTGTCAGTGTCATTTTTTTAATACAGTAAACTGCAATACTTCTAATGCATCCAAATAACCAGAATACTTCCAAAGGATTTCATACCTCAAGGTGATACTGCTTTTGAAACACAGAATGACTTATTTTCAAAAATTGTGAACAACCTTACCATCTCAATGTGAACACCAACATTTAAAGTATAATTCTAAAAGTTGAGTGCTATTTTTTTCAAAGTCACATCAGAGAAAAAAAAAGAAAGAAAAAGAAAAAAATATATGATTTGAAGCTATTGTAGGTTTGAAACTTGTAGTTCATATTTCTTCCTTACAACACATAGATTTTCCTTGTTCTTCTTCCTGCTCTTATCCTTGAAAGAAAGATAATACTTATGGGATAATATTCTTTTATCTGAGTAAGTTTCAGATCCATATCCTGACAGTGGAGGGAACACTGTTGTGCTGACACAAAAATATATAAGATTTGCAATTATCAAGTCTAAGAGAGACTGTTGATGTAGATGTCTACAGGAAAACTTGTACTTAACAAATATAAATAAGAGTAAATTCATATGCTTCATCAAGAAGAAGGGGTATTCAAGTTCTTCTCCAGATTTGTAAGAGTGCATAGCGTTCACACAGTAAGTTACATCATAACTTAGATTTCATTCAAAATTCAAGAAGTTCTTTCTTCTAATGATCGTTCCAGTTTTAGGGTGACTATTTCCAGTAGATTCTGCTAAAAAACAACAAAAAGGTGGCAATACCTACTGATTGTACTACCACTAGGTCACAATGGATTCAGTTTAGTGCTATTAAAATACACAAAGGTATCTTGTCAATAGTAGTTAATTTAGTCATAATATTTTGGGACTGAATAAGACTGACAGGAAAGCAGAAATAATAGAGCCTGTAGAGGTGGGATACTCTTTGAGAGATGCTGCTTAGAAACAAATTTCTTACACAGGCATAATAACAGATCTAAACTGTCTCTAAACTGAGCCTAGGCTTAAAACATACATGCAAAAATGACAGCTAGTCTTTGAATATAAACATACCAAGGACTAAATTACATGCTTCAAATCTCATAGAAGTCTTCACTTCAAACCTAGTTATACATGCAAGAAAATATTTATATAAGTTTTTTTTTTTAAAGACAATCTAGTGTTTTAAAGACAAACTGAGTCTAAAAAGACTTTTTCTATGCTATATGCCAACAATTAATACACACTTTTTTTTTATGCAAATGTTTGCTATACTTTTAATGATAATGCTGCAGGTAACTACTTCTATAAAAACTTACCTAAGTAGCAATTCTGCAGTATTGGAATCATCACATGGATTTCCTAATACAGAATTTCTAAGGTGTAAATGCAACTTTACATTAAGTGTAGCTGCACTGACATTTGAAACCAACAGTGAGAATAAAACTTCCGTATTAATGTTTCCTGATGAATATAAATTAGCTTTCATTTTCTCTCAACTCGGCAAGAAAATGAAATCAAAATAAGTTTTCCTTAAACAAAAAATAGTGCATGTAAAATGCCAGGGTTTTCTAGTAAGAATTTTCTTAAAAGCAATTAAAATAAAAGGATTTTCTTGTGTCTTGAGGACATTTAAAGAGTTTCTCTTACCTTGGGAATATAAAAGAATTCTCTGCCTTTTTTAGATGTATTTTTGTGCAGAGCCTGGAATACTTATTTGGCTTATAGTCATGTACTAGGACATACCCTCTTTTTAAAAGCAGTTTGTTAGTAACAAATTTGACAGCATAAAATCATCTTAACTTCATAAATATTTTTGGGAGTATATTTAGCATTCATTCAATTTAACAATTACACAACAGGCATGTCTACTGGTAGTTTCAATCAGTAGGAGATGTGGCTGCACAAAACCTAACATCAGATGCCTATCTGTGTTCAAAAAAGATTTATATTTGTTAAATACTGTCTGCAAGCATTAGTATGAAGCTAAAAGGCATTAGCTCCAATTCTTAACAGCACATCTAAAAAAGGATAATAATAATAATGAATGTAAAGAACACATTTACAGTTGTATTACTTGCGAAGGTGATCAGGTTCAAGTTCATCTAAGGAACCTGAAGTTGCAGAAGTCTGTGGGATCTTATGAAATGCATCCATGGGTGTGAGGGAACTGGCAGATGAAGTGGCTACACCACTCTCCATCTTATTTCAGAATTTGTGGCAGTCCAGTGAAAGTGGAAACATAACCCCAATTTTAAAAAGGTAAAAAGGAAGACCCAGGGAATTACAGTCCACTCAGTCTCATCTCACGATCATTATCACAGCCTCCTGGAAACCACACTAAGACACATGTAAAATAAAGAGGTGATTGGTGAGTCAACTTGGCTTCACTAAAAGCAAATCATCCCTGGCAAATTTGGTGGCCTTCTACGATGGGGTTACAGGGTTGGTGGATAAAGGAAGAACAACCAATGTCACCTATTTAGACTTGTGCAAAGCGTTTAAGACTGTCGTGCATGACATCCTTGTCTCTAAACTGGAAAGGCATGGATTTGATGGATGGACCACTTGGTGGATACAGAATTAGCTGGATGGTCACACTTAAAGTTGTGGTCAATAACTCGATGTTGAAGTGGAGACCAGTGATGAGTGGTGCTGGTTTTCACAAGCCATGACAGGAGGTTTGGAAGTAGATGATCTTTTAGGTCCCTTCCAATCAAAACCATTCTATGATATGATTGTATGATAAAATACATCACATGATTTTAGAAGCTAAATTAAGTCCTGAGCAGTTGCCAACAAAAGGCTATCAAAATAACATAACAGTCAAAAACATTATTTAAAATATGATTATTCATATTAATAATCTGTAGGATGTTTCTATCGGTATATTTTATAGGAAAGTTTGAATATTACACTGTATATGTAGTTTTAATATCATAGAATCATAGAATAGTTAGGGTTGGAAAGGACCTTAAGATCATCCAGTTCCAACCCCTCTGCCACGGGCAGGGACACCTCGCACAAAACCATGGGACCCAAGGCTCTGTCCAACCTGAATACCGCCAGCGATGCAGCATTCACAACTTCCCTGGGCAACCCATTCCAGTGCCTCACCACCCTTACAGTAAAGAACTTCCTCCTTATATCCCATCTAAACTGTCCTGGTTTCTGACTGTTTCTAGTGTGGTAGGTTTCCCAAGCCATGTGGAGGTTTCTGCCTGTTTAGTTAACCCTCCTTCCGTGTACGTGTCCAATCTCCTCTTGAGCTCTCAGCATCCTTGACATCCTTTGGCAAGTTTTGCCCCAGTTTCATTCCCCTCTGCACAAAGAATCACCTCTCTGTTTGCTCTGAAAACTTTTCCTCTTGGCTTCATGTTGAATATGTCTGTTGTTCACCGTTGTTCTCAGTGCAACAGTCTTTCCCTGTGCGTGTTCTTCATGCCGACAGTGCTTTTGTCAACCTGTCATATTTCTTCCATAGCTATCTCAGCTGCAGGCTTGCAGGGTCTTGTATTTGGTACTAAAAGCTTACACCTCTTCCATGCTTCTGCCAACAGGTGGCTGTTTTCAATAGCTTTTTAAATGCTTTAAGATGCTGCTGGGTATGATGTAAGCATATTCCTATACTAGTGCATTAAGCATGAAGTAAGCATGTTACTGTACTAACCTGAACATAACACGACCTCAGGTACAAGAGAGCTCCAGTTCCAACAGAACAGATATAAAGCTGACTCCAAGTGCCACCTTGGCCATGTGCCCTCCTTCCTGGTTTGCTTTCCAGATCTCTGCTCTCCCTCTTTGCAAACCTATGGATTAAAGACATGCCAGAGAGAGGTTGTGGCTAGGTTGATATCTGACCTTGACTATTGCTGGGAGTGACCTATGTCTGGATTTAAAGTAATCCTGAATAATCTTCATAGCTATTTGCTATGAAGCATAATCTTTGCTATTTCACCTCCTTTGATCCTATTTTTAGTGTCGAACTCTGCTGAGCAGCATGTGGACATGTACTGGTGGATCAGTCCTTGTGGGACCTTGGGGATGCAGTCTCCTCTCCATTGCAAAGCTGACCATCTTTGGTTGTTTTCTTGTCTGTAATACACAGCATGGTGTATTTCCTCTTTGTCTCATAACTCAGGTTTTTAAGACCCTTTAGGGATCTGCATGGCTGCTGCTTCATCAGGGAGCTGTAACTGTGAGCTCTTACAAAGGCCCAGTTGTAGATGTGCTTCAAGTGCAGACCAAGAAAGCACCTGACTTTTGGACCAACGTGTTATGTGACTGTGCTGATACCCAGGGAATGAACTTGTTCCATTCTGTGTACTACAATATGTGAGAACATCAAAACTAACAATGAAAGGAAAACCTTGGTCTAGCTGAAGTTTTTAAGAGTGTTTCTGTGCTCTGTGATGAAATCTGGGTTTGGGTTTTGCCTCTCATTTTTTATTGCCTCAGACTTCATGAAGTACTATAAAAATGGAGTAGCTGTCAAGTAAGTGCCGTGCACTGATTGCTTCTAATACCACGTGTCTTTTTGTTCTTAGAGAGCAAATCAAAAGGCCTCCAGTGGGTGATAGATGCAACCATTGCGTATCCCAAAGGTGAACCTCTAGACATCCAAACCTGGATTCTTGGCTACCGACAGCCAACGGTGACACATGTACATTACAGGTAGGAAAGAAACCTTCTACTTTTGCTTTGAACTAAAATACTGAGAAACACATTTCCACAAACGAGTTATCAGCATGTTTCAGGATATGGGAAATCAGTAGCAATGGCTTTTGTATGTGTGTCTCACACAGGTGGGCAGCCTGTGCTGTCTAAACTCAGCACAGATTCAGTGACCATTTCATATCTCAGCACAGTTCTTGACTAATGTCCTGTGGCTGGATATAGTTATGGGGAATATATCTGGAGGCTGAGTCATCCTTTTCCATTGTCATGTTAAGGTGCTGGTAAACCCAGCTTGACTCTTTTATTTATTTACTTAATAATAACAACAAGCTAAAAATCACTGTGTTATTAAATAACAGGCTTCCTGAGAGATTATTATGTATTGTATTTGCCTTTCTGACAAAGGAATAACAGCTTTTCCAAAGCATACTCTTAATAGTTGAGCAGAGCAACACTTGGGAACTAGTAATAAATCTCACTGACACCTGGGATGGGATATTAAAATTTCCCTCCTCAGCAGCTTTTTGTCTCAAGACCTAAACTAATGGAGGGAGAAGTTGCATTTTGCTTTTGGTTTGCAGTTAGTCACAAGTCTGAAATCTCCAGAAGTTATTTTAACTCTCTTCCTATACCAAATAAGTTGATCACATTTTTATCTGAATTCCCTTTTGCTGGTTTAGGGAGCTTTTAGGCTTTTCCAATAAGCTTTCAGGTATTCCTGGGTGGCACTTTAACTGGGAATGACCTTCTGCAGCATCGCTGCTGTGTCACTGTTGTGTGATGCAAAGTCCAGGGTGCTCAGTGGAGCTCCTTTCCACAGCCATGCTTAAATCTGTGCCTGCTTTTTATAGAGCTCTACCATCAAGTTTTTCTGAAGGTGAACATACTTACACTTATGTAAGACCATAATATTTATTGTGCTTTATCCAGGTCACCTTCGTGCTCTTCCAGATCTCTGGGATAATTGCAAGTTGAATGTATTTAGAGATTTACTGAAGGGTACTGCCAAAAATACTTCCTTTAACGAAGTTATCTGAAGTTGAATTAACTTCCTGCTTCTAAATGTGTGTATTCAAAACCTATTTTTGAGCACAGGCATAAAGATGATGCAACCTTCCTTGCACTGAACTTGAGTGTTCTTGTAGTGCTCAAATTCTAAGAGAAAAACATGAGCAATGGTTTATTGTCAGGTGTAAGCTTGGTTCTTTCTCTACCATAGGCTCTAAATCCCTGCTTTAGCCAGGGCCAAGCCTCTCTATTGGATATTTTTGTTTTGCTTTCTTTAAAAAATAACCTCTAGTTGTTACAGCTGACCCTGTAAAACCATTTGAAGTATGCCCCAAATGGAAGCTAACGCAGCAGCCTGTCTCTGAAGGCTGAGGTCTGGATGTCATACCTCTGAAACAAGAACTGTCTTGGGTTTAACTGGAGCTTTGGCTAACTTTTCAGTCCTGGTAATACTTAAATTGGCACATCAAGTTTCAGCGTGTGTCCTCTGGACTGGAACAGCTATCGTTGGATGCAGGGTAGCAGTCCCTAAAGATGTGTTTAACAAAGTACCCTGGCCTGGAGCAGGTCCCTCAGCGCATCAGCACAGGGTGGCTATACTGTGTTCAGAGCTGGCGTCGCATCTGGACCACTCACTGATGGACCTGGCCTTCATCACCTTGTCCCGTACAGTTTTTAACCTAGTTAAGCTTTCTTTCCTATGGCTGTTCTTGAGGGTGGCAGCCAGGACCACTTCCTTTTTGCTTGTATCTGGTTCTCCACATGTTGCCTTCAGTGGGTGCACCCTGTGTTCCCACGTGCTGCCATCACTGGATGAATCGCTCTTCAGTGATGTGCTCTGTGGCCTGTGATTTTACACAGCCTTAGCTGCCCCTGTCCCCCTCCCAGCCTCTCAAGTCTTCATCTGCTTGCTGTATCCTTACACAAAAGCCTTTCCCTGATTATCTTGTTACTTTTGTCTGGGCCTCTTCTGGTACTGGTATAACTGGTTCTGAGACTGACATCCTACATTTCCCCACAGTGATTTCAGGATCACTGACCAAGGTAATAATAGCTGATCATAGAGGCTGTGGCAGTATATGTGTAGCTGCTGGTGCTTTTTACTTCCCCAGTATTCATTGCCTTGCATTTACTGGTATTAAATTTCATCTGCAGCTATGGTCAGGTCCTCCTGCAACCCTTCTCCTTGATAATTCTATACCCAAAAAGTCGTATCGCTTTTGTATCCTTTTGTCCAGAGTTAGCATGTCATCTAGCTATCATATGCTAAGGCCTTTTAATGTATCTGGAATTACAGCTGTAGCTTGGAATGAACGTGGTGAATTTTCACCTTCAGTGCTTTTGACAGTAACATTTATTTTTAGATACTTTGTGTGGCTTTAGGAATCTTTTCCTGGTTTATGTAAAGGAGGTATTTATCCATAGCAGGATTAGAGGAGGGGGACTGAACAGTTTGTGTGCATGAATTTACTCACGTTGCATCATCCTTTTCTATTGCATACACAGAAAGTTTCCTGCTGGATTCCCCTCAGGGTATTACAGCAACTGATGTTTGTATGTATGTGGCTCTCCCCAGATGACCTGACTTTCCTCAGAAGGGGTTGTCTTTTTAGCACAATGCTGTAATGTGATGGGCACCTTCAGGGGTTTGACAGCTTTAGGTCACGTACTGATGGTTTGATGAAATGAGTTCATCATGTATTGATGAGCAGAGTTGTTGGTACCACTGAGATCCTGTGGGATGTGCCTGGGAAACTGGGAATGCTGAACAGGGAAGAGTTAGGGAACAATTGTTCCCTCAGGGAGGGTTTCTGATGTTAAAGATAACCTTGCAGCTCTGGTGTCACTTCGTTGGACCTTCTCTGGGACTGAAGCCCAGTGGGTTGACATCAATGTCTTAGAGCTTATATTTGAAACTATAGGTAAGATGAGTGGAAAACTCTCTCACGAGCTTTGCCTCTGTACCTTATAGGTCCAGAAATACAGTGATGTCTGGAGCCTGTTTCCACGTCAGATCTTGCTGTGGAGCAGTTCTGGGAGGTTTCTGTATGGGGCTGCTCCCTGAAAGCCAGTCAAGCCACAGGGTGGAGGCTGATGCACCAGAGCTGTGTGGCTGTATGACTTGAGCAGGGAATCTAAACTGCTTCTTTAAGCTCATCTTCTATGTGGAGATGAAAACATTGCTGTAAGAGTGATGGGGCTGTCAGCTGGGAACACCAGCACTTACTGTGCAGGTCACACATTTGAGGTAGCTCCTCAGTAGTTCTTGATGACAACTGGGTATTAACTACTCTTTGTCCTTACCAGTGTAGGCAAGGATTGAATCAGTGACTGAGGTATGAAAAGGCCTGTTTTGTGTTGAGCCCTGAGATGTCCCTTGGAAAGCTGGTGCATTTATTTAACCCTTTGAAACAAACTCGGTTGGTAAAGGAAAGCCCAAGGTAAAGTGGGCTTCATCTTTAAAAAGATGGCTATGTCAGAAACATGTTCCACAGACAAAAATGTCAGAGGTGTTCCTGTTCTTCTGTGTTTGACACAGATGCCCTCTAAGATGTTCATGAAATGTGTATCAGATGTGTCTGGATTGTTGGGTTTCACCCATTTTCCTTCATTTAGTGCCATAACAATTTGCACCTTGTAATTTGGAGAATAGTTTGACCAGATGCCATCTCTACTGTATGAAAGGAGAATCAGGATTTAAACATGCTTTTCCTCTTTTAGAGTAGTCCAGAGTGAGGAATTGATGTATGACAGCAAAATGCCCTTGTATGACCATAGCCCACTTTCTCCTTCTGTGATAGTGATTGAGGCCCGGAGGCAGAGCCAGCCACAGGATAGCTGCACTTCCTGAATCATAGAATGGTTTGGGTTGGAAAGGACCTTAAAGCTCATCCAGTTCCAACCCGTGCCAAGGGCAGGACACCTCACAGTAGTAAATTCATGCTGCATGAAAGTACCATGCTATTTCCAGCTGAATCAGCTGTCTTTGTGCCATAATGCGATGAGTACGATGTCACCTTCCTTCCTCCTACCACTTTTTGTACCACGCTGCTGTTGAAACATGCTTTCAGCTGCCGAGGAACTTCCTTTCTGTGTCCACATTGATAAAGATTTATTGAAGTCCACGAGGCTCCTGGCTATAAATAAGATGGAATACATTGTGGTTGCTGAATGAGCCTCACAGAAGTGTCCATGAAGGGCATCTAGTTGGCAATATGTTTTACGATGCTTTATTTATACAAGTAACTTATTTTTGGTCATGCCTGAGATGTACCAGCAGCTTTCATCGTGCTGAGGTTATTTAGAGAGTCATTGAAACAGCAGGTAATGTTATGATTTAGAAGTATGATTATTAGGGGGTAATAAAGAACTTGTATTCAGGGTAGGACAGGTAATGAAAGGCAACTACTACTTAAAGGTGGTATCGAGGAGCTTTAGAATTTTAATGCAGAATCAGAGGCTGTTTCTCCATTAAGGACCATTTAAAAGAGATTAAATGTTTCTGCAAATGCCATTTGGCATCTTCTGATCAATGGCCTGTGAGTAGCGAAGTCTCCCTGATTCCTTGTGTGTGCCACCAGTTGTATCTTTTAAAATCCTTTCTTCTTTCCTGGACTGTCATTTATGCAAATATGTTCTGGTTTTGGACATGGATACACATCGGTGTAGTGGTTTAAGAAGGTTGATGTCCCTCAATCACCTACATGGGGTGTCCCACAGCCATTGTCACCTCGCAGATGTGGACAGGTAACCTCCAGCTAGCAGATGATGCTTCATTACTGAGACAGCTTTGCAGACTCCCATCAGAGTACATCCTTACTTCCACCACCACTTCTCAGGCTGCAGGCTGTGGTGGCATTGCTTTTACTGATGTTCAGCCCCCTCTGATGATAGCAAAGCAGCTGCTGCCTTGAGGAGAAATCAGAGGAGGTGTTGCCATTCCACTTGAATTTCCTGGTCAGGTCAGCTTATCCAGTGCTATCACATGCCTTGTTTGTCACACTAGTCACAAAGATGCTCACTTTCATGCAGTGTGAGGTTAGTTTTGTCCAAAAGCTAGGAAGATTTAAGTGCCCAAGAGAATCTAGAACCTTCAGATAGTACCTGTTGACTGTGTTCCTTGTCAGGAGAGTTCTATGTGGTGATAACCTTTTCTTTCCCTGGGGAGATGAGCAAACTGCTTGCTTTTAGTGGCAATCCTGATGCTGGATACCCAAAGGTGGAGTAGAGCCGTGACAATGCTCATGGTCTGACCACACTGAGACCTGTTTACATGTTTCATTGCAAAGAAGGAGCTCTTCCCTGCACTTTTGAACACGAGACCTGCCAGCTCTTGCAGCTGATGGTTGGGGATGACCCTGCTCCAGTCACAGCAATGGCTTTCCACTGTTATTGTGGGTCATCTGCATAGTTTCATATCAAAAAGACTTTCTCAGTTACCTTCCCTGAAGCCAGTCTCTTTAAAGAGAGCATCCTTACAAAACACAGATGCCAGCTGAGCCATCTGATGGGCAGAGAATGATGATATTGGCAGTATGCTTAGTATAAATACGGTGGGGGGGATTAGCTTCACCTTATCTAGAGCAGGATGGGCTTGTTTCCAGAGCTGAAGGATTTGTAATAAACATTTCATCTCTGATTTAGCTCACTCATTAGTAAGAACGTTCTGCTTCCAAAAATAACTGGATAATCTAAAAATACATTTGAAAATGCTTCTTAAATACACTGGTACTTACCATTGCTAAATTGTGGCAGCCTTGCTGGAAAACCAGTTGTTTTCCACTCTCCATTAATATCCATTCCAACTGGGTGATTGCTTCTTCAACTTTTAAGAAGCAGAGTTGATAGCCAGAGGTTCAAATCTTTTGCTGCTGTATTGATTCATACAAGAGCCTTCATGGAGTCAAGCAGGAAAGTGGTGTGCTGCGTTCCATTAGCAGCAGTACTGGTATCACTTACACTGCTTTGCTGCTCCATTAAAGTGCCAGCTCATCAATTGCTTCTAATGAGTGTCTTGTAATATCTTGTGATGTTTTCAGACTAGAAGGTGCATTCTTGGGTAAATACCAGGCTTATTTGGTTATTGAGCCATAGAGTTGTTACCCATTAGGTAACTGAGCAGGGGACATGGAGCATATCTGCAGCTTACAGGCAGCAAAGCCAGGTAACCCTAGACTTCTGTCCTGAGCCCACACAGGCATCCTGTTAGTTCTGAGCCATCTTCAAACTTGCGTAAGCAAGCATCTGGCCTTCAAAAATACACTGTGAAACACAATATTCAGTTGCTGAGTCTCTTTATCTCTTCACAGCAGATAGGCAGAAGAGAGTAAAAATAGTGCTTGGCAGCTCAGTTATGTCTGGGGACAGAGAGTAAGTCTGGCTTAGTGTTATAGCTTCAACAGAAACGGTCCTTTCTCACAGGGTGTGTTTTTCACTTGCCTTTCCATAGTTCAATTTGCTGTACAACATCTGGGCTTCAAGATAAAATAGTTCTTTATTACCTGGCTTTGGCATCGTTCTTAATATGCACGCTGAGGACTTGAGCTGTTCACTGCACCACCAGCTACTTCATCATATTTGTCTTTGACAAAGACTTTTCTTCGAGCTGTATTTTACTAACAGTTGCAAATTTCTAGTTCCTGAGCCTGCCTTTACTAGAGCAGAGAGAACGCCACAGTGTAGAATTGCTGCAAAGGTTACAGAAGAGTTCATGTCAGTGCCATAGGTGGTGAATGTAACTGTTCATCTCCTTATATTCAAGTTCTCTCTGAAGCAGGTTCATTAGAGCAATGCTTTGCTCCTCTTCTCCTCCACTTACAGCTTATTTTTCCATGCATCAAACTGAAAGGAGTTGGTACAGGTGATTGGCAACAAAGCAAGCAAAGATGTTGAAAACAGCAACAAAAGCATTCTTCAAGAGTGTCTTCTTTCTGTACCTGATATTCCCGTTTCTGTACCTGATATTCCCGTTTCTGTACCTGATATTCCCGTATCTGTTCAGACACTGCCCAAATGATCGTGACATTACTTCAGGTTCTTTCCAATCAATCAAGACTGTGTTGAAATTAAACCCCCACTAATGGAAATAGAAGCACGGTGTAGATGACAGGGAGCTCACCTGAAAAGGAAACCTACAGCCAAGGTCTTACATTTCAGAGGATGAATTTTTCAGGGTAGCCTGATACACAAATCTCTGCTGCATTGGCCTCCCAGTGAAGCCCAGCAGGTATGTAAGTTCTTCTCTGTGAGGGCCCTTAGGCACTTGGGGTTTACTGAGGAGACTGCACCGTTACTGTATGACTTGAAATTCTATTTTGGGTAAAATAAAACACAATAAGGTAAGGTGGGTTATTTGGGGTTCTGTACATGAATTCTGCCCTGGATAGCTGATTTTCTAAGTAGACCCTTAGTATTCAATGTAGAAGTACCAAAACACTGGTGATTCTTCCACTGGGGTTTTTAAATCAGAGTAGCAATACTTGAGTACACTTAACATAGGCAGTTTTCAATGTAGAACCTGCCTGAGGCATTTCAGACAAGATGCTGCCTCCTTTGGAAAGCACAGAGGTCAGACACGTTGATACTTAGTGATGCTGTTACGTGGCTTCTGCCTGTTGAGAACTGTTTCTTCAAAGCTGCAGGCAGACCTTCTCAGTCTTTCTGAAGCAGGAGCTTCATTGCTTGGTTTGTATTACTTTAAGGATAGCAATAGTGTGGTGGGTTTGTATTCAAGAAAGCCCCAGCAACTTTTCAGCTTTGACCAAATGATGGAGCACAACATTTGAGAGATGCTAATAGTGCCTGTGTGTATTTGGCTGGTAACCTGAAACATTCCACTTGGGTATCTGTGACCTGTGAGTCTGAGAGAGAACAAACCATGCAGTTAGATTTATACCCAACTCTTGTTCTCTGTGGTTTGGGGTGGGCTGGGGGCAGAAGGGAAGAGCTTTGCTCATCACACATTGCCTAGGTTTAACTGATGCTTGTTTCTTTGGTAGGGTTTTCCCAGTTAAAGATGTACCTGCAGAGCCTGAAGCTCTTACACACTGGCTTTATCAACGATTCATTGAAAAGGAGGATCTCTTGACACATTTCTATGAAACAGGTAGGATGATACCTAGCAAAGAGAATCGTGCTGTGTAATGGTTTTTCTTACAAGGATCTCAAGATGCTTTAAGGATATATATGCATTCTTCAGATGAATGTAGTAAATGTATTACTACTTTTTATGTGGCAAAAAAGCATGACAAAAATGATCTAGGAAAGGTAAATTACCTGGGATAAGGATAAGGATAGTTTAATGTTCCAGGGTAGTGGTTGGCAGATGGCACATTCAGAATGGATCTAAGGAAATCCTCTTTTTCCCTGCAATAACACATAGTTCAGCTGTGAAACTTGCTGCTGTGGCATTTCATTGAGTGGGATAACTTTGCAAGATGCAAAGAGGTAGCAAACATCTACATATACAGTAGAAGTATTTAAAGATGCAAAGAGGTAGCAATCATCTACATCTGTAGTAGAAGTATTTAGAGCTTATGTTAAGTTTGGAGGGGATCTAAAACCTTCAGGGTTTAAAATGAGCAAGTTCTTGAGTTAAAGGGATTAAATAAGACTCTTAAATGAGGCAGGTTATTTTATCTGCTTAGTGTGGCTATTTAGCATGGGCCTCTGGCACTTTTACTGTTGGAGAAAACTGATTTAAGTCATCTGAAGGTCTAATCCAAATCTATGGTCCTCTTCAGTTTCCTGTTAAGCTAAACAGAAGGATGTTAGGATTGGAAGGATCCATAAGAGTTAAATAGCAGAAAGCCTTTGGAGTCTTTGGATCTGCAGCCCTGTGCTGTTGGTACCGGTCTCATTGCTGTGAGGATACTGAGGATCACTTTTGTCAAAATATACAATATATATACATATATATTCTGTCATAACTTCCAATGTTAATGGACCAGAGGAATCCAAATAAACTTTGGGCATTAATAACTTTACTGAAGAAATACTGGCAAACTTGGGATTTAAAATACCAGGTAAATACCCTGGAATTCGAGCTGGAGAAGTGCTTCCTTAGGGCTCTCTCTTCCTATGCAGTTGATACTGAAGCATGTCATTTGCCCTCCAGCAGATGTGTGTGCAGAACACAGGACAGAGGAATTACTCATAATACAAAAGAAAAGGAAAATCCAGAGAGGAAAAAACAGAGTTTTATTTCAAGGAAAGGGAGTTTATCAAACATAGACTGAGTAGAGTCCAGATGAAATAAAGCAGCTTGTTTCTGAAGACAAATAATCTCTTTATTAGCAGGTATCACAGTCTCTCACATCAACCGAGTTTCATATTCCAGAGTGACTATGTTAAAGATGCTACTTGTTCTAGATGATTTATTGCAAGGACTGCTTTAATTTGATTTGGAGTGCCTAATTTATCAATTGGAGTGCTTCAAAAGATTCATAGAATTCTTTAGCAACCCAGAGCTGTATTTCATTTTATGCAATAACTGCTGTCACTCAGCCATCATTGATGGCAAAAGTCAGACCCTGCTCTACAAATCACATCCAAATGCGTATATTAGACTTCATTAGACAAATAACTTTGTGAATCTGTTTAAAACTATGAGTGTAGCCAGTAGGAGGTAAAGAATTCTTGTTATTGAGACATTATTTCATAAGTACCATTAAAAGAAGTCATAACCCCCAAATCCGTTTCAGAGTTTAATGGCTATAATCAGATTTATTCATAGAATGTGCTTCCAAAATAGGATAATTGGTTATAATTTGCCAATGTAATCAGTATAAATTAATAAGACATTTCAAATGTAAATGTGATGACATAGGACCTTAGTGGGCATAAATCAGCATCATGTAAAGTTACTACCATTTGTGCCCGTTGTGCACTTGCTCACACTGTTGGCTTGGTGCAAAAGGACTGTTACAGGTTTTGGAACCCCCCTGGAAAAGTCTTGGGGCCTAATGGGAGCGGGATCCCTGAAGCTGCCCAAGAGCTGGCTTTGTATTGGTGTGTGCATTGTCTCAAGTTAAAGAATCGCATACCTTTCTGCTCAGTGTGCAGCAGACTGCCCGGGAGCGGACACGGGAGAAGTTGCATTCCAACGGA
>JANHGB010041535.1:2159-28049 GCA_026283785.1 Coracopsis vasa
TAAATCTTTTAAAAATTAATCAAAGTCTCTGCTGAATTATCTCTTAGCCAAGTTTTACAGCCAGGAGTCAGGGCAGGAAGCTGGTTTCTCATTCCTCTAACTGTCCAAAGGCAGGAGGAGGGGAAGGGGGGGGAGCCAAAGAGGAGCCTTGTGCAGACTCTTCCCCCGGTCCCTTTTCATTAGTCCGTTTGAACTTCCAGTCTCCTCCGAAAGCCGAGAGAAGGACAAACCACATTGGGACGCTTTCTGCTGCTGGAAGTGTCGACAGTGCAGCTGATGAAACCCAGAAGGTGGCCGTGGAGGGTCCTGAGACTGCGCTGAGGGACTTAGCACCCCCCCTTCACCATCGCCTACCCCCAAGTTGCCAACTCCGATGCGGGCACCCGTCCACCACCCACTTCCCTCCGATGAGAACCCTTCCGGGCTCAGGCTATGATCGCTGCTGCTGCTGGCTGGGCAGCCTCCTCTCGCCCTGACCGTCCTCTGCCACAGGAGCAGCCCAACATCTGGTGGGGATTCATGTTTACTTCTCTGGCTGGACGCTGCTCGGGACCCCCGATGTTGCTCCTTGGGAGCGGGACACGGGCTGTGGTCTAAGGAGAAGAGTGAGATTCTCATCGCCCAGCGTGAGGCTGGGGGGGCGGGGGGCAAGGCAGGAGGGGGGAGAACCTCTTTTGGGACTAACCTCATGAAGAACAAGGGAGCCAAACAGAAACTCAAGAGGAAGGGAGCCGCGAGCGCGTTCGGCTGCGACCTGACGGAGTATCTGGAGAACTCTGGGCAGGATGGTAAATGTCTCTTTATTCTCACTCTGGTTGTGGAGGAGCAGAGCTTGCGTCCCCCCTTTTTTACCCGTAGGACTACAAACCAGACCTTTCCCAAGGGGTAGACAACCTGGGGCTGGTTTATCCCTGGGAAGTGGAGTCATTGCCTTGTTACTCACAATGAATGAACAATCGGAAGATTGCTCTGGTGACGCGTCTGCATGACCCTTGCATGAGTAGTGCTGTGTGTGGGGAAAGGACTGGGCTAAGGTTCTCGGGATGCTTAAGTGTGGACAGAGGTGGCCAGCCATATGTTGGGATGCACTCTCCCGTCTGCCTGGCAGTGGAAGGGAGTAGCAGGCATTTAGGGGCTAGGTTTGGAAATTAAGCCTGTGCTCAGTGTTGCTTCCCCCTGGACTTTGAAATCCTCCTGAAGTCCATGAGTGTTGCAGGGCTGTAGGAACTGGGAATGTCCTATCCTCACCTCCTGGACTGCAGCACAGTTCCCATATTGTCCTTTCAGTGCTGACTGGAGACAGGACAGAGACAGGGGGGTGGAGTAGGTTTGAGTTTGAGGTGTAAGGGGGAAGCTGAGCTAATGTTTTCACTACTGTGCCTCTTATCTCTCCTCTCCTCCTCTAACTGAGCTCCGTACCCCCAAGGTATTGGGTGAGAGCATGGTAGCTCAGACAAGAGGTAACTCCAATAAGAAAGGATCCTGAGCTTGATCAGCCTGTGGTGAGGGAAGGAGCAGAAGGATTCTTCTTGAAGAGGGTTGGATGACGAGAGAAGCAATTGTGAGCCTGGCATAAAGAAAGACCTGCAGTTTAGCCAGGGGAAAAAGAAATACGTGCCTGTGACCATCCCTGATGTTAGCCTTCTGTGCCAGGTTTAGCATTATGTTCCAGTTGGAGTTAACTAACTTTTACCAATGTCAGGCTACTCCAAGCAAATAAAAAGACTTCTAGCAGCAATGTCAGCTTTATACAGGGAGGGCTGTACAATCAGGTCTTTCATTTGCTGAGGAGCATGGCTGATGAAGTACAGGGTGGAACTGCACTGGCAGAGGGATGGACTACATTAACAGTTGTCTTTTCCATTGCACAGTGAAGGGGGCAGTAAATATATCACTAAGATAAAACGTTATATGTGTGCGTTTACTTAGAGATGGGGGAAACCAGGCATTCAATTGCCCTGTGAGTTGTCCATAACAGTTATTGTATCTTTTAACTTATATAGACCTTAACAGCAATCAAATTGAACTAGAAAAAAACCCCAGGCTTAATGACCTGATACCACTTTGCCAGCATGAGGTACAGATAGATAAATTCCATCCAGTGTTAACACGAGCTGCCACGGTGGAGGGACTATTTACAGCTGTTTACAGGAACACTGGAAAACAATGCTGGGAAGGTAGGCACAGGCAGTATATTCAGTTGAAGCAGCAAGAGAGATTTTAAAGGGAGAAACATAATTACTGCAGTGGAAATTAGACCAGAACAGCAACATTTATTACCTGAAATCCCATCGTTTTTTCAAATTGGTTTTTTGGGCACAAGAAAGAAGGACATTTTCCCAAGTCTCATTTGTGGAACGGTTCACAGTTCCAACCTACTCATCTCTCTGTGCTGAGGAAAATGGGGAGGAATATGAAGTTCCTTTCCCTTTATTTGTTGAATAGCACATCCCATTGCTCAATGGTGTGGGATCTAGAAACAAAAGACTCAATTGTTATAGGTTTATTGGGAAGTTAGATTGGTACAATTCAATTTCTCAGGACGGGGGAGAAGAAAGGAGGGTATTAGAGATAGTAATTTCATTGTTAGTAGGGCTCTCAGGATCAGTAGGAGTGTGACTAAGTATTGCCAAAGTGATGTCTTGGGAAGAAATGAAGGTTCAAATGTCACCAGGACATCACAAACTTGCAACCTGTAATTATGAAACAAAATTAGAAGGGCATTTAGGTGGTTGATTTGGGAATAGTTGAATTGTCCTGCTAAGAACTATTTCCAGTGACAAACCAGTGCTCCTTCAAGCAGCGGCTTTGGTAGAGACATAAAGCAGTAACTTTCTCTCTATTTTGGATGGTGCTATGTGTTTAAATGGTGGAACGCAGGCTCTGGTTGTTCCCTACTTGGAAGGAATGAAGATGTAAGACTGTTCGTGGGATCTGGGAGTGATGAGGAGTGGGAGAGCACTTTGGCTGCTGCATAGAAAATGGTTAGTTGAGGACCTTTGTGAAAGCAGGTTTTAAAATGCACCCATAAGGGTTAGCTGGAAAAGAAGAACGGGCTGTAGGACAGGCAGGGCACAAGTCAGACTGGTTGTGCTTTCATGCTCAGGTCTGCTTTACACCATTCTGCAGTGCTGATTTGTGTGACTGGTCCTGCAAACTCTCACAGGCGAAGGGAAGCAGAGACCTGCTTTTGCTGGTGCTGGGAATGGCAAAGGGAGCACAGGGCACGGCCAAGGCTAGTGTTGACAATTCAGTTTGGCATTTTTCCCTCTGGAATAGTGCAGGACCGTTACAGTTAGGGGGTGCTGCACTACTTGTGCGATGCTTTGTGGAGGAGATGCACAACTTGAGTTCCTACATGCTTGTGGTTGTTGAAGAGCAGCTTGTGCTTTCTGCAGAGACCTTAGTCCCTGTGTCCTTGCCAAATTCCAGTGGAGAGAATTATATTCTGCTTAAGGTATCAGCATTTCCTCTCCTGTCGTTTAACTGTTTAAGAACTTGCTATGGCCTGCTTCAGAGATGGCTGTGTTTCAGTGTAAGGGTGAAAAGATCCCGCTGTCTCCCTTAGCAGACAGATGTACCTAAGCCTCTGTTATAAAGAGCTTTGTGATAATACAACAAAAGCTGTAGCAGAACTACAAAGTATTTAAGAGTAGTGTAGATGTAGTGGGTACAGTGGGGTAGCTCAGGAGACTAAAAATGTGATACAAAGCCTTTAGCCCTGAGTTGATTCTTCAGATCTGACCCAGGTCAGTGATGACGGACAGATGTTGCTGTCTGGTGGCTGGTTTGAAGCTCAGATGTGTTGAATTTACTGCATTTCAAGTCAGTTCCTGTCACTACTGCATTTGACCCTACTTGGCCTTTTCTTGCTGGCAGGCTCTGCACATGCTCCTTATGGAGGCTCACTGCTATCGGTGCTCCCAAGCATTTAAAATCATGACTCAGGGCACAGACATCATGAGATAAAATAAAAATCAGTGCTGGGTTCTTTTTCTGCTTTCTGTTTTCTGAAGCTTCAGGTTGCATCTGAGTTATGTTTTCAAGTCTTTCTCCTGGCAAGAGGGCTAGGAACTTGCGGGGAAATCAGCTTTTCTTCCTTCCCACTAACATTCTCAAACAATGACTTTAATGGCAGTAGATTTGAGGGAAAGCTCACATAAAACATGAAAGAATGGTGGCTGGCAATGCCAATGAGTAAAAGTAATCTGATTTCACATAGTCCCTCTTCTGCTGCTGCCAGCATTGAATCCACACACAGCAGCAAGTGATCTTTTGGAGTGTCAAAGCTTCGCTAGAAAGCAGTGTGAGCCCACATGGATAGGTACCATGCAGGAGGAATTTAGTGCTAATGCCCTTTACTAAAACATTTTCCTGTGTCAAACTTTAATGAAATGTTGTATGGGTGCAATGGAGGTAGCAGATATTAGTCTTGAAGGATTAACATTAGAGCCGTGCTTTGTCCTGATAAGCAGCCTGGTTTCCAAAGGAGAGAAGCCCATAGTGCCTCTACTGAAGTCTATGGGAGCTGTACGTCAGGCCACCAGTTCCTGTAATAGCAACAGTATAATGTTCTAGTCATGGATGTGCCAGCAGAGGAGACAAGATGAAAGGCTGTGCACAAGCCTTAGTTGGGGCAGGACAGTCTGAACTGCTTCAGACAGTCACAAAGAGTAGTCTTGCTTCTGGTTATAACAGAGAAATACTGTAAGAATGGGCTGAAAATGTCAAAGCTGTTAAAGCAAGAGGGTCTAAGTCAAAATGGAGTTTAATATTCCCAGTACTTCTAACTGTGGGAGTTCAGGTACACAGCCAGGTTCAACTTCCACTTTTTAGAATGGAAATACATCTACAACAGTTGGATTCTGCTGGTAAATGGAATTCCAGCCTTTTTCATAGGAACTGCCACTGATTCAGACCTACCTTTGCTTCATTTGCTTAGAGCCAGGTAGGACTTGGAGAAAGGCTGAATTGTTTCCTTCATCTTTAGCATGATGGTGTCTAAATGTTGGGATAGGATGTGCTACTAGGACTGCAAAAAGCCAAATCTCAGATTAGACACCTTGTTCTTAGGGTGTAGGTCAGCTCTGTGGATCTGAGCTTCCCCTATTTGCTGGAGAGTTAATTCAGCTGTTGCTGTACCCCTCTATGGTTCCTTGCACATCTGTTTCCTGCCTGATGTTGTCTTGTTGGGATGCAATGAGCTCAGCTTTTCCCCTTAACCCCCTCCCACACTCGTCACAGCTCCCTCAATGGCTCTCATTCCGAGTTTCTAGCACCCAAAGCCCTTCCTCTTTGTGCAATGGTGCTTATTGGCTTTGTTATTTGCTGTAGAAATAGGGCTGCTTCATTTGAGGAGCTTTGAAGCCACCAGCTCCCTTGTGCTCTCCTCTTGAGGCTCCTTCTTGCTATGGCAGAGAGCAGCGCTGGCCAGCAGCATCCCCTGAGGCCAGGGGGGGAGAAGGGGCTGTTGTCTGCAACCATAGCACAGAGAGACGGTTTGAAGCCCCTGGATATTAAAATGGGGAAGGAGACAACACTATAGGTGACCTATATGATATTCTTCTACACTGTGTGGCTGTGCCATGACTGCTTCTGCCTTGTCACAACTGCATTTGAATGAAAGAGTGAGGAAAGCGTTAGCAGTGTTCGTAGTCTGAGAACGTGGTTGCTCAGGCTTGCACTGGCTCCCCAAGCAGGATCTTAACCACTTTTGAGAGCTGCAGCAGGTCAAGACTTCACTGCAAGGTTGGCAAGTATTTCTGAGGGAAAACAGTGACAATAATTCAGTGGTAATGCACTTTGTACAAAGGAAAGGTGGCTTTGGATACTGTCTTGGTACAGGCCCTTAGCATGCTATCTTCTGCCTGATTCTGATGCTACAAGTTTCACTGTGAAGCTACCATGCTCAGGTGGGTGAGGAGACCTGTTGCTCAGGAAGAAAGTAGTTTGCTTTGAGAACAGACTCCCTTTGGAGCCAGACATTCAACCTGCTACCCAGATGTGAAGCAGCTTTTCTGGGTCGTGTGGCTTTCCTTCCTCACACTTGCATGTCGGAAAGGGTGTGTGTGTGAGGGTGCATGCAAGTCCATAGCACATGTAAAGATGTACCACAAAATGGTGCACTTGTGTTCACATAGGTTTAGGGTTTTTTAAGCTATTTTTCCCATGTTGATGTTTTGAAGTGAACGCATGCCCATAGTTTTGGGAAGGTGCTTTTGGTTAGCGATGCATGCAGAAAGTCCTGGGAAAACTGCTGACAGATCATTCATGGCAATGTGGAGGAAAAAGACAAGGCTTTTTTTTTCTTCTTCTTTTTTGTTTTAGTCCCCATGGAAAAATGAAAATGCCACACGCTTGTTTAATGTGCTGCAGAAGAATGAAGAATGCGTTCATCCCACTCTCAGAATTAGACATTGTGGCACTGGGGATTTCGGTCTCAAGAACTGATTTAGCCTGGAAAGAAACCTTTTTCTCTTTCTGGAGCCAAAATTGCTTTCAGTTCAGATCTCTTCTCTGACCTGCCTCACTCTGAGGCTATGCAAACACTTGTTTCCCTGCAAGGAAGGAAATGGCAGGGACTAGGACGAGAACAGGACAAGAACTGCCTCTTGGGCTGTCTTGGAATGTTTAGTCCTCTTTTTTTGTCTGCCATGTTGCTGCAGTCTGCTTTACATTTTCACACTGCTGATATACTAAGAAGCCCCATAAACCCTCTGAGGGGTCTATCCTTGGCTGTAGCCATGCAGCCTCTGTGGATGCTTAAGGCTGCATCCCCTCATCATTGTGATGGGAGCATAAGGGACAGTTGGGCTCTGAAGTGTGAGGGAGGGAGACTGTATTAGTGTGCAGTGGAGGAGAGCTGAGGCAGAGGGGCCTGAGGGCTGAATATATAAATTGGCAGGTGGAGGAGTAGGGCTGGGCTTGGGGGGAAAACAGCAATTTGGCCTTTCAGAGTCTGCTAAGGCAAGTCCAGTAGCAGAAGCTCTGCTGCCAAAATGGATGGTGTGGGGGAATTATTAATAACATAAAGGTTCCTTATTTTCCACCTGCTTTTGCATGCGGAGCATCATGTTATGAGACCCAGATATCAGCCTCTATGGCAACAAAGTGAGAGCAAAAAGACACTGGGAACAAACGGGAGCAGAAGCCATCTGTCTGTTTCTGTTACTCCGCTGTTGCTCCTTGTTTTGGATGATGTTTGTGTTACTTCCTCAATCTGTTTCTGGTTCTTGGGAGCTGGATTTTTGTGTCTCTGCGGCACAGTGTTACTGCAGTTAAACATTTGTGTTGCGAGCTCAGCTCCTTGTTCTGTGCTGACTTTCCATTGCTAGCGCTGTGTGATTAGCAGAGAGCTCTTCCACGCTGTCTCCTGCTTTCCATTTCCCTCACCCATCACTGCAGGAGGCACATGTGTTGTTTGCATGCACTAAGCCCTGCTTTGATCCTGCCTTCTCCCCCACCCCCTGCAAACAGCATGAATCACGTCTTGCCTGCAGATTCTAGATTAGAAAATGTATTTTGATTTAGCAAATGTTTTCTCTGCTGGCAACAGCTGATTTCATCTGATCCTGGGTAACCAAGGAGTTTGGGTGCTTGTGCTATTACAGCTCTCAGTGGTTCGAGGAAATAACTGCAGTGGATGAAACGCTGGCACTTCATGGGGTGGATGTACAACACAGGCTGGTGTACACATGGTGAACAAGGAGTCTGGGAGATCCCACATTGACTGCAGTGCTTGGAGCACAAGTTTTGTTGTAGGCCTGGTTCTAGTTTGGAGAGCTCGTGACGCCAACACCATAGTAGAAAGCTTGCATCTGTAACTTAGGCTTTGCGTATATGACACAGTTCTACAGCAGCAGCGTTTGCTGGCAATCAGGCTTGTGCCAAAGGTTTATGTTGCAATGTTTCTCCTTTAGCGGTAATAGGGGAAATGAAAACAGCCTGTCAGTAACAGCATACCCAGTCCTGCTCTGAAGGGCCTGGGGTGGGGAGCTGTCAGGCTGATTGCCCATATCATGGCTTGGACTGGATCTCTGATCTGCACTGGATGCAGTTCCCCTAAGTGTGATATATAAATAGAGGGTGATTAAAGGATGGGGCACCACCAGCAGGGTGCCAGACGCACAGAGCTTTGACATGGAAACCTACAGATACCTTATACGAATACAAAGGCTGCTAATTGGCTTCACTGCTGGTAGTTTTAAGGGCAGCGAGTGTTGTAAGTTGTGCACTGGTGTCTACTTTCCATACATTCCCAGACCCTCAAGCCCCAGCTGTCCTTTGTTCCTATGCCAGAGCCTTCAGCTTCTCTGCTGATAACTTCACTGAATGTGTTTTGCATCATCAACAGCAAAAAACCTGCAGCGTGTTTACAATGGACACAGAGACCAGTGTAGCATAAATTGAATTTAGAGTTAAATTAAATAACGTGGGGCAACTGTGCTGACTATTATTAACTTTAGTACTTAATTCAATAATGTAATCTTCTGTTTTCCATATGTATCTGAAACCACAAGCAGACTTTCTGGTCTGCACCAGTGTGATTGCAGATATGAAAGTACTTAGCATGGGTGTAAGACCTAGCTTGTTGTCAAATATTTAGGCCTGTGATAACTAATGAAGTTATAGATACCAGTACAAAACTTTGTCCCCACTCAAGTGCCAGATCAATGCTATCACTGTGTGTGAGAGTGAGGAGTTCAGTCCCTAATGCTACAAGTCTTTTTGGTACACACCACATAAAGAGGCAGGGAAGTTCCAGTCCTCTTCTGTCTCACCCTCCTACCTTGAACATGAGCATGCAGCTGGATTAAATTCCCCATTTTCAGCCTGGTGAAGACACTTTTGATCTTAACAGTGCACCAGAAAGCATAGAGCAAACCCCATGCTTTTTGCTCTTGTCTTCAGTTCCTCTTCTTCAGTTGCTACCCTCCCACTTGGGAACAGCAGCTTGGTCTAAGCTCAAACCAGCCTACCTCCATCCTGGTGCCAGCAGCTGATGCTGTGTGACAGCCCCAGCTCCAGGCAATGCTGGGTTGGCTGGATACTTCAACTTAGTGTTTTAATTTCTATATGGTAAGAGTTACTTTAACAGCAATAGAAAGTGTTACAGAATCACAGAATCACTGAGATGAGCAGGGACTTCTTGAGATCACCCAGACCAAAGCCAGCTGCCCAGGACTGTGATGTGAATATCTCCACAGATGGAGACTCTACAATCTCTGTGAGAAACCTGATCCAGCCTTTGACTACCATCACAGTAAAAAAGTATTGTGTTCAGATGGGATCTCACAGGTTTTAATTTGTTCTTCTTGTCCTGTCAGTAGGCACCACTGAGAAGAGTGTGGCTCCCTTCTCTTCATTCCCTCCCATCACGTATTCGTTCACAGCAATAAGATCCCTCCTGATCCTTCTCTTACCCAGGCTGAACAATCACAGCTTCTCATATGAGAGATGCTCCAGCCCTTTAAACACCCTTATGGCCGTGAGCTGGGCTTGCTCCAGTAAGTCTGTCTTGTACTGGGGAGCCCAAAGCTGGACACACGACTTCCAGTGTGGGCTCACCAGTGTTGAGCAGAGGGTAAAGATCACCTCCCTCAACTTGCTGGCAATGCTTTTACTGAATCTTCATATGTTCTTGGTAATGTATACCGTTTCTATTAGGAATTGGCTTTGGTCTCCCAGCCTAGGCTGGCAGTTGCAGTCAGTACCTTACATGCAAATGGCACAGCGTAAAGGATTCTTTCTGCCCCGGTTAATGCTGAAATTGAATTGTCTTTTCACAAAGGGCCCCTATTCTTTAGTAGTTTCTGCAGTCTTGCTGCTGGCCAGCTCAAATTAATGTATGCTTTATATAATACACTGATATGCTGCGTCTCATGAAAGCTGTGCAAAGCCTTAGCTCAATAGAAAGCCTACCAATAATGCTGAGAAGTAGCTCATATTTGTGTTTGTACAGCCCCTGCCAAGGCACTGTGCACTGGAGCAGGGGCTTGTGGCTGGACTTGTTTCTTTCATGCTGGCTGTGTTGCATGCCCTTCTTCCTGCAGGCACTGGGCAATGAGAAGGAAATGTGCATCCCCATGCAGGATTCTCAGCTGTGGCTGCTGCTCTCAGAAATACGCCCTGAGCAGCTGAGCTGGATTCAGAGCCATTCATCTCCAGATCCTCTCTCTGCCCTCTTCTACAGTCCAGGCTCAACTAACTAAATGCCTTTGGAAATGCTATTATCTCCTGTGCTCTCCGGGGCCAGGAGCAGCTATAAGATTTATCATCTGGAACAGGATGCTTTGTTTAGTGCTGTAAAGCACAGAACAGTTAAAGGAAGAACAAAACCTAAACCCCAAACCAAATGCAAAGCTCTCTTTACATCTCACATCCTTTCTTTGCTCTCTCTCATCTGGGAATGTGTGTGTGTTTGGTTTTGTAATGCCGTTAGATGTGATAGTTCACATGGTGGAATGGTTAAAGGAGATGTACCTGCATCTCTACAATAGGGATTGAACATCCAAAGGGCAGGAGACATTCCTGCTATAACTAAACTGTGTGACTTGTTTCCTAAAGAGTGTTAGACGGGAGATCAGTCAGGTTCTGCGGTACAAACTTCATTTAAAGGATGCTGGAGAGGGATTCTTCATCAGGGACTGTAGCAATGGGACAACAGGTGATGGGTTCAGCCTTAAACAAGAGAGGTTCAGGTTAGATATAACAAAGTTCTTTACTGTGAGGGTGGTGAGGCACTGGCACAGCTTGCCCAGAGAAGTGATAAATGCTCTATCCCTGGCAGTGTTCAAGACCAAGCTGGACAAAGCCTTGGATGATACGGTCTAGTGTGAGGCATCCCTGCCCATGGCAGGGGGTTGGAACTGGATGGTCTTCAGGTCCTTTCCAACCCAAACCATTCTGTGACTCTATGATACCACTGCTGGTTTTCACCAAACACAGCAGCATTGGTGCTGCCTTTCTTTCTGAAAGGTGCTGACACGCTTGCAGGCTTTCTGTACATGTGGAATGTAGGACTGAGAATCAAGGCTAGATCTGTGCCTGATCTCACTGGCTCATCAAAAACTGCTGATCAGCAAACCCAGAACACTGGGAGAAAAGGAGGGGAGTGTGGGGTGTGTGTTTATCTGAATATTTCACTCGGGGTATTTTTGTTACTGTTGTATTTGCCATCTCAGCAGTGAGTGTGGCTGTCAGTCCTGTTACAGACAGGCAGCTTGGCAGCGCAACAGGGCCAACCAGCACATGGAGAGCTCTTTGCTTCATGTGCAACTGGTGCTTGTTTTTCTATTCATCTCTCAATATGGTGCTGCTGGTGGTGATGGCAGTCACACCTCAGGAGGTTCGGAGGTGTGATCGGGCACGATGAGCCTCCTTCTGGATCCCTTGTGTGTGAAATAAGCTGTCAGCAGGACTGAATTGTATCCTTTCCTTAAGCAAAATCATAGATTCATAGAATTGTTTAGGTTGGAAAGCACCTTTAAGATCATTGAGCGAGGGGAACAGCTTCACCATTTTGCTCTTTCTCTTTTCACCTTCCTGATATGCTCTGCTTGGCATTGCATTTTGCTTACCCTTGCTCTGGTCAGGTAGTTGCAGATACAAGAGAAGCTAAATGGGAACAAACTCTCTCATGAGATTTATTGCATCTTCTGCTTCTAATCAAGCCAGAAATATAGAGCAACAGACTTCCTTCTATAATCCTGTTCTCTCCCTTCCAGTCCCAGCTGGAAACCAGAAGTACAACAAGATAGAGGAATGCAGCAAAAAAAAGTTAAAACAAATGTCCTGGAATCTCTAGAAGGAGCGTGGGGTTTGGCCTGAGGCAATGGCTCAGGGTTACAGTGGGGGCGTGCGGGATTCTCCCCTCCCTTTAAGTGTTTTCAGTTCCCCTTACTTATTTGCTTGGGGTTTTTTATTCCTCCTGCCCCTGTTTCGATGACTTTATTGCCAGGATGGCAGTATGCATGCGTTGCCAAAGTCAATACATCAAGCGTCTGTACCTAAGGCAGGCTTAGGAGTGGTAAATGGGAAGAGCCGGTTTTGATCTATTGAGTCCATTATTCTTCCTTCATGGCTTGATAGCAAGCGCTAGTCACATACTGCTGCCCAAGGTTTGCTGTGTAAAGACACAAATGGGTACTGAGTCAGGAAATTCAGTTCCAGATCCCAATAGAGGGACTTTTCATCAGGGACTGTAGCTATAGGACAAGGGGTGATGGGTTCAGACTTAAACAGGGGAGGTTCAGGTTAGATATAAGGAAGAAGTTCTTTACTGTGAGGGTGGGGAGGCACTGGAACAGGTTGCCAAAGAGAGCTGTGAATGCTCCATCCCTGGCAGTATTCAAGGCCAGCTTGGACAGTGCTTGGAGCAACCTGCTATAGTGTGAGGCATCCCTGCCCATGGCAGGGGGTTGGGACTGGATGATCTTCAGGTCCTTTCCACCCCAAACCATTCTGTGATTCTGATTCCATGAATTTAGGGTCCCCCTCGAGACTTGTCAGAACCTGGATGAGGATGCCATCCTTCTGCAACCCCATCTCTGGAGCAGCCAGGCAGAAGTAACCCAGTACCTACTGTCCTTGGGCTGGCAGGCAGAGCACAGTGCTGGAGGCACCCCCCTGGCACTGCTTGTAAACATGCTTCAGAGGCAGTGAAGGAACCAGTGTAATAAATACAAAGAAGAGCTACGAGTTCTAATTAGTCCTAATTTCTAGCCTGCTAAAATACCCATCTGTCACTCTGCTGCGGTAATGAGATTGGAGAAGATTAACTGGATACTACTTAGGCTGCTGAACATGGCAGCTCAGTAAGCGTGCTGCTGTTCAGCCCTAAGCCGTGCTTGCAGCAATTACACCCTAAGCAGGTTTATGTCTGGTTAGTGTTTGCATGGGAGTTGCCCAATAAATCCTGCTGCAGGAATGGAGTGTGTGATTCAGAAGATGGCAAGCTCAGTCCAATCAAGTTGCTGCCTTGACATCATTTAGGGGAACGTTGCCATTTGGGCACAGGGGCCCAATCCTTTAGAAAAAGTTCTGGTTTATCTATTTTCCTAGGGGATAAGAGCTTATTTACATGTGTATGTGCTGCATTTTTTCCTTTCCAGAAGCAATTTCAGCTGGAGTCATGGTTTGCTTTATTACTCAGTGTCCTAAGCTAACATATCACTGCTCTGCCCAGCTCAAAAGCTGCCACCTCCCAGCCTACAAGTAGGTGGAGTGAGCCTTGTTTTTGCAGGTTGTGAAGTATTTCAGGATGCAAGGCGCTCGTTGAATTATTGATCTTAGCTCTTGGGCATTAAAGACAGGCATGAACTGCAGCTCTGGATCCTAACGGCTTTGGAGGCTTATTCCTGCCCTAATAATGGTTCCCTGCTTGGGATTTTTCATGCAGCTCTTACTACAGATTTGAACTCACTTCAGGATGGAGGAAGGATTTAGTAGATGGATAAAAGGTGGCTGCGAGACTTTTCTTTGTGACATTATATACCTATGCAGCATATGTAAGTGAGCATTGGTAGAAAAAGGGGAAAGAGACATGCGTGTTCTCTTTGGGAGAATGGGAAAAATCAGGAAAATGTGCTCCTGCCTCTTGACATGTGAATATTTTCAGGATCTGAAAAGATTTTGTGCAGTGGTGATTGAGGGGACAGTGCAGGTACAACTGACAGCAATTCTTGTGCTCAAGGAAAGATATTTTTGCTTGGAAAGTGCTTTATTTCTATCCCTTTCCCCACTTGTGCACCCCCGAAAAGAGGCTGATAGCGATAGTGCTACTTGCTTTACCTCATGGTGGAGCCACTGTGGAGGCTGGGACATTCAATGCAGCCCTGTCTCTGCAGCGCTCTCAGCTCTTTGGTTGGGTTATGGTGGTGAAAAGTGGGATCTTGGACAATGCAGGACAAGGAAGAAAGGCAGCAAGTGTGGCACAGCATGCTGCAGAGATCTCTGCGTGGCACTGGGGGCCAACTGCGAACAAAAACCTGGTACAGCAGGAAAACCCTCTCCCATGCTTGACCAGTGGTCCCATATTTAGGTTTAAATGGGAAGTGTTCAAGGGGCTTCTCGCTTCCCATCACTTTCCCTGCCCATTCTTCCCTCTCTGTGTTGGGGTGCTGGGATTGCATGCAAACCTCCTGTTTGTTATGGGGCAGAGGATGGAGTGAGGTCTATTTCTGACCCTTTCCTTCCCTTGGCTGTTTGCATGTTAAATAGGTCATCCCTACGAGACAAGCCCTCAGCCCAACAGAGCTGTGATTCAGCAGTGGAACAATACCCCATTATCCCGGCCCGAGGAGCAAGAGGCTGGTCCATGGCACGTGGACTCCATGTCCCTGGCCAGATGGCTCCTTGAACTCACTTGGCTGGGCCAGTAACGCTGCTGGGGGGATTTGACACATGTCAGAGGTTGTGGCTCAGTGCTTTTGTGAGCTACCAGCGGCACCAGTTGTTTGAACTATTGGGAAGTGCTTCCCTCTCCATGTCCCACACGAAGGTGGTACCGCTGGCTAAATGAGAGCATGGATGTTCACATGTGAACACCCTCAGCTTGGCTCCTTTTAGCCTGCATCCTGTTTGGTGACCTAGCGGAGCTTATAAGCACACCTTCTGCTTTCCCCTTTATATTCTGGTGTTTGTACACAAATGAAGGGTGGGTTGCTCAGATTGGAGCTTGAAGTGCATAAAGCAAAGGAGGTGGTAGGAGTCACACCAGTGGTGTGCCACAGGCTATGGAAAGCTCTGCTCCTGATACTGCTTGACTCAGTGAGAGACCTTATTTTTCCACATCCTACTCCCCTCAGTGGTTAAACGATGCTGATATCATATTCTTTTTGGTACCAAGTCCTCAGTATTATTACTGGGCTAATTATTATTATCAGATGTGAAGGGTCTCAGCTCTTATACCTGTGGGATTGCCACACTGGATGACAGTGAAGGCAGAAAAAGATGGTGATCACCCAGGTTGCCTGTCTCAGACAGGTCCCATACCAAGACCCTCAAAGGAAGACGTAGGAACACCAATGTGGCATTATATACCTAGAGAGCAAGGTAGCTGGGGCTTCCCTCTGAGTTAGTGAGGTCTTTGCCTTGATACGTGATGTTTTAGCTTTGAAGAGAACATGACAGACATTTACCACCTAACCTCTGGGTCTAGGAAATGGAAAAACAATGCAGCATCTATCTGAAATAGCAGAAGAGATTATCCTAAACTGGAATTTGGCCAGGATGCTGTCTTTAGTTCTGTTAATCTTGCAAAAATAAAACAAGAGCAGGGGGGAGGGGAGGGAAATAGAAGTGCTGCAAAGACTTTCTGCAAGACTGCAATCTTCATTTTATAGTCCCTGGTTTAGAAGGGAGAATATGCAACAACACAGCTTTCTCTTTGCACACCATAGGATGTGATTCATTACTGGCTCATGTAAGGAGCCCCTTACAAGTCACCAGCCACAATTTCAATTGATTCTTGCCTTTGGACCAGGCCCAACCTTAGGTTATGGATAGAAGCTAGTGATAATGCATCCAAAGTAACAGCTGGAAGGGAAAAGTGTGGCAGAGTAGTGAAAAGAGACCAGAGGGAACAAATGGGCAAAGGGAATAAGGGCAAAGGTGGAATGGAGAAAGCATGTAAGGAAATTCCAACATGCTTGAAATGGAGCAGGGGAAGGTTGGAAAAACTGGTCTGAGAGCAAAACTGACTGTATTGGAACAGCTGGAGACTGCCAATTGGTAGGAGAGAGAATGGTAGAAGAGAGAGGGCTGTGAGTGGGACTACAGTTCAAAATCCTGGCAGCTTTGCTAGTAGGGGTAGAGTAGATGAAGAGATGCTTTTCTGGGTACAGAAAGCCAGAGGACAGACAGGAATAGTGTTAATCAGAAACAGTGGAGTGTAAAGGAAGATGGTCACAGTGACAACAACTCATGTTATCCAAAACTCCTCTTCCAGATTTTTATCCAAAACTGAGCCAGGGTGAGAGGTGAGGGAATTCTTTCTGCCTCCTTTCAGCCCTTGAGCCAAGCTTGGGTTTGGAAAGTGCAAGGAGATGCCATTGAGTTACTGCATTGCGATGCATTTTGCATCAGCTAATTCCTTTTTTAAATCCCCCTTTGGTGCCTAACTGATGTTAAAATGAGCTTCAGTCTCTGATCAGTTCCAGAGTCTATGGGTGTGAGCAAGAGCAGCTTTGTCTCGCTTGGATAAGCTTTCAATAAGCTTTTTCAGTGTTCAAATGTGCTCAGCTCCGTTGCCTGCTGAAGGCATGCAGTGCCTCAGCTTCCTTTGCATTGGAAGCAAAACTCTGATTTTACAGTCTCCAGTAAATTCCTGCTTTTAGATCACGTAGTTTGTTCCCCTTTGAGATAGACCTGTGCAAGGAGATGAACTCAGCTTGGCTTTTTCATTCTCTGAAACCCATCAGCCATGTACTGACATCAGGATACGGATCTTGGCGTGAAGTGTGTGGCTCAGCTGTGCTGGCTGCAGAGAACTGCAAAGGCAAAGAGACGGTTGACTTATACAGCAGTGCTGTAGCTATCAAAATGTAAGGAAGTTAGATTAAGCATGATCTCAACGCCCTTTTCCTGCAACACCCCGTCTTGTGTTTGCAGTGTGTTTGTTAGTGTCTCAAAACCCTTAGTACAGCAAGATCCAGGAGTCAGAAACACAAAAGAAACACAGCCCAGAAACCCAGCTCCTTGGCATTTGCCTTTGAAACATAGCGCATTAAAGGATTTTTGTTGTTGTTGTTGCTTCCTCTTTTCTTGCTTTCCCCAATCTTTGTTGTTCCCAGCAACGACCATATTTACTTACTTGCCTCTTCCCAAACCACTGGACAGACAGAAGCTTCACCAGGGAGTGGTTTAGCAGGACCGCTGCAGTGGGCAAAACAATGGGGCTTTAATCAGGGTGCCTCCAGCAGCCGCTGCTGGCCAGAGGTTTCTCTGAATTCCCAACATGGAACAGTCGCCTCTTTCATGAAGTGCCTGTGGGATGAGCACAGGATTGCTACACCCAAAGCATTTTCATGCAGCAACAACTCTCTGAAAGGAAACGCTGCTGAGGACACTGCCTGCAATGCCCCAAGCTACTGGGGTGTCCAGTGTGAGAGCCTCTTTCTTCCAGGCTGGGGCTGTGTTTGCCTTGCACATTGCAATCTGTGAATAGCTCAAGTCTGGAAAGCGTTTAGGAAAGCATCTAACTTTTCTCTTAAAGGAGGGAAAAAAATTCCCCGTCAGGGGTAATGAAATAGTTTCCAATGACTTGATGCAGTGTGGCCAAACCATTTGTAATAATTTCCTTTAAATTCCTTTTCTATAGAAAGAATTAAATATGAAATCATGAATCAGGAAGCAGCCATCCTGCCAGCCACTGACATGTACAGGGAGATCAGAGCAAAGTGAGAAAGACACAGAACAGCAGGAGGCTAGCAAAAACCTTTTTTAGCCTTCTCTTTTTCTTCTTCTTTTTGTTTAGTGTACACATCCATGTAGCACTAACATTTCTTACCCAAAAGAAGCTGCGGGAATCTCCTGCTGTTCCTTGTCTCTCCAATGGCAGCCCTGAACCTTCCTGTCTTGACGCGTCTCATCTGTCTGTGTTTCCTGATGGATTTTGCAGTCCCCAGATGTTTGGATACCTGATTCAGCTCAAAGACACAGCTTTATAATTGCTTTGTTTAACTTTGCAACATTCTGAACTCATATAAAGCAATAATAAAAATCACTGCTGTTTCCTTTCAAAGGATTTCACTGTTGCTGCTTCTAAATTGGTGTGTGCACAATGGCTTTTGCCTTTGTGCTAGCAAGGTTGTAACATTCTTTTTTCCCCAATTCGTACTTTCCCAATTCTCTTTTACTAACTGCCTATATAAAGATTCTTGTCAAGAGTGACCAAGCTCCCTGTAAAAGAGGACTGAGGTTACCCACGTGCTACCAAATAGAAGTTATTTCCCAAACAAAAGCTGAAATCGGAAGAAAAAAGCCTTGTGTCTGCTGTTCACAAAGGTCTACAGGTCCACAAAGCTGACCTGAGTTGCACTTGAGTTCTCAATATCTCAAGAGCCAGCTTGGTTTATATCCTGGAGGTCCAGCACTGGCCTCTGTTGTCTCCTGCCCAAAGTGGGAAATGAAGATGCCCAGCTCACTTTGAACTGGTTCTTCTCTTATTGCTCTGAAGTACAGATGCCTGAGTTCAATTTCCCTGTTGAGTGTTCATCTGCAGGATTTTTATCTGAGTCTGCCTTTAGCCTGGCTCTGAGGGAAGGGAGAGTAAAATACTACAGGCCAGGAGACTACAGATGCAAAAAATTATAGGCTTTAAAATGTCACTAGCTGAGCGCATAATGGATATTCTTCACATTTTAAGATTAGCTGTTGTGTTCTGTTGGCCAGTGCTGCCTTCCTGATGCAATTTATAAAGAAGTCTCAGGTCATGGCCAGGCAAGCCAGATTCAAAAGCAGATTCCCTGGGAATGCTGCTCTCTTTTGCAATGCTTCCTTTGTTTCTTCTAAGCAGGACAAGCTTGCTAATGTACACCTGGGTGTGACTCCCACCTACTTTGCCATCTTCCCCGCCAGACTGAGTCCAACAAGTCATTATCCACCCAAATGTCTGCTTGCATAGTGCAAAACCCAAGGTGGTTATGAACCAGGCTGTGCTGCTAAGTCATGCCATTGTGACCAGCACTTCAGATCAAGGGCAGTGCGTTATGTCTGGCATTCATACAACTGACTCCCAACTCTATCCAGAGACATCCTGAAACCTGGGATGGTCCAAGCATTGCATGTAAAACTAGGCTCTAACCCCACTTGGGAGCAGCTGTGCCCAGGGCACATGGGCATTGGTCTATACTCCATGACAGCTATATCTGCACTTCATGGATTCATGCTGATGTGTCTCCCTCCTTTCCTATTCTGCTCAGGTGGGTCAGAGGCACAACTGGCCTGACTGGATGTCCCACACCCAACTCCTGAATGAAGCTATGGGGTAGAATGGAAAGTACAGGGCTGTGTGGAAAAGTTGGATGGAGCAGGGCTGTCCAAGCCAAGGGATCCTGTTAGGGACATTGGACCCCAGACCTTTCCTAGCATGCTGCTCTTGGCACCCCATGTGTCCTTTCAAATGGGGGACACATGTCCCTGCTCACAGTGGGACACAAGAAGTATAAGGGATTCACATGCTGGCAGAGAAAGGGTGTCTTCATTTTGTTACTATGGCTCTGAGAAGTTTTTGCAGTGCCTTGTAGCATCCTGACACCTTGCCTCCATTTCAGCATCCTGCCTCTTACCATTGAGTTCCTCCAGAAGCACAGGCTGCATGGCATCGGTCCAGCCTCTGACCTCAGTGACACTAGTATAAATCTGGGATGCTGCAGCCAACCAGTGTGGAAGTACTTCAAATCTGCACATACAGCAAGTATTCCCAGCTGTAAAGAGGTTTATGATGAAACAGCAGAACAAAAGCAACGTCTACATGACATGGGTACTTGAGGAGCAGCCCTGTGTCAAAGTGCTTTCACAATATCCACACTTCCCCTTTACCAGCAGTGAGCCATGAATGAGTTCCAGGGAAGTCCAAGGAATGCACCAGAACACAGCTGGTCTAAAGAGTGAAAAAAAGCCCAAAAGAACCAAATTTTAAGTGTATTTGTCAACAGAAGGTAGCACTATTGTCATTTGCTGCATTGAAGATGGTGGCAGCATCAACTCCAACAGAAGTAGATTGTGTTGGCCCAAACCTTTTGAAGGACAGACTGGTGAGGAAGTATCGGTGAGGTTTGATATGTATCAGAGGAGCACTCAAGTTGAAAGCTTCGATGACAGTGCCTGGATGTGGGGTTCTGGAGACCTGGAGACAAGGCATTGTTTGTTTTGAGAGTGCTTGACCACAGAACGACCTTTCCTTAAATGAAGCCAAGCTGCAGACAAATAGAATCTTTTTTGAGACATGCTGCAAAATTCCTCTTTGGCCAGGGCCTTGTCTTCTGTAATTGAAGAAAATGAATTAATAATAAACAGTGGGGAAAAGCATTGCGGTAGGAAAAGATTGACTGAACCTGAGATGTGCAGAGCACAGAGCATGGAGAGCCTCAGCTCATTCCTAAGTACAATCACATCCTTAGCATCGTATCTGCCAGGGAGGTGCAGTAGAGCAGCTGTGCTCAGACTTTTTAGGCTGGAGCCAAACACATAATTTCAGAACAGCAGAGAGGCCAGGATGAACGTCCTGAAATCCCTGAGGATCACCCTTGATGCAAACACTTCAGGTGGGCAGAGGAGTGATGATGCTAAGGCAACCCATGCTGGGCAGTACAGGCTAAAAGTGGTTCCTGTGTTGGGGCAGCGACATATGGCCTGTGGTTGGTAGTTGACTCACAGTCTATCTTTATCCCCATCCCTCTTGTGATGCTGTGACAGCAGGCAGACACATTTTGTGGGTACTTCCCACAGTACATATACCACTCCTATAACCTTGCAGGGAACACTGGTCAGCATGGCCAGCAGTGCTGTCTGCCCTTACCCTGCAGTGCAGCCAGTGCTGACCAAGGAACAGCCAGTATCCAGGGACATCCCAGGTCATCTCAGTGCAGCCCCGGAGTAACAGGAGGTGTCTGTGGAAGGACATGCCTGTATCCCCCATTTGGACTCGAGAGGAACCATCTCCACTTGGAAGAGGGCAAAGAGCTAGAGCAGCCGTGAGGGCTGTGTGCTTTGACAGCCCTGCAGTCTGTTGGCTCAGGAGGCAGCAGCAACGCAGATGTTTTAAGCCTTCCTCCAGACAAAGCGAGGAATGTCTGAAGGGGTGGATATCCATCCCAATATCCGAGGAGAGCCCTGAGTTCCCAGCATGGTTTCCTGTCCCCCTGGCAGCGTCGGCAGCTGCTGGTTTGAAACAAACAGCCTGCGTGTCCCTGTGTGAGCCAGGGCAGCTGGAGGTGGATTTGTTTTCTGTTGATTTCATGGCAGCGTTGCTGCTCCAGGCCACTGCCTTGGTGTGAGGAACAACATCCTAGAGGAGACACCCAGTGAATTGCTGACTGCTCCACGGCTACCCAATCTGCATGCCCAGCGTGGGAAGCAGGCAGACCACCCTGACGGCATCAACAAAGCCATCATGTTTGCTGACATTTCAAGGGAACAGAGAAGGGAACAAAAGCTGGGAACAAAAGCTTAGCAACAAAAGTCTTTGATTCGGTTTAGAGCCGCAGTTGGAAGATACGGGCCTGAATCGTAAATGCCAGATCCCAGTGCCTTTTTGCTGGGGAGGGATTTTAAACCTCAGCCCAGGTCCCAAGGGTGGGACTTGAATTTGGTCTCCATGGGAAGAAAATGATGCTGAAAATGGAGTGCCCTTTGAAGTGAAAATGAAAGGTAAAGCAAGAAACCAATGGATGGCTGGGGAGACGGAAGAAGTCAGAAAAGAGGGAATGCAAGGAGTTCGGTATAACTGATCAGTAGACAGACAGGATATCTTTTCCAGTGCATTCAGGCCTCTCTTCTCACCCCCTACCAATCTCTCTTCCCTGAAATGATTAGAAATAATGCAGTTTCTCCCCAGATGGCCTCTGGGTAGCTTCTTTCCATTATTGTGGTATTTAGTTATGAGAGAACCAGTCAAGAGGAAAAAAAAAGAAAAGAATTAGAAGGAAGACCAAGCCACAAAGCATGGATCCGATTCCAAACATTCCCAGGCACAGGGGCACTGAAGTCTCCTCTTTTCCTACAAGACTAATTTTTAGGACAACCAACCCAAAATGTTTCTCCAAGAATCTAGTTTGTGATGTATGAGACAGAGATTTCTATGGTTTTAGTCCATGTGCCCAGATTTTGGCTAGAAGTTTGGGTAGGGAGGGTCTTGGTAGGAGCTTTGGAAGAAGGGAGTATCTCCCAGTAAAGCACCTGTGTGTTGAAGTTTCACCTCGCCTTCCTGGGTCAGTGATTATTGCAATCTGTGTGTGCTTTACCAACTTCTGAACTTCTGGGGGTAAGTTCCTATTTGCCAGTTCAGATACAAGAAAACTGGCTGCATGGTTTAGTTACAGAGCTGGAAACAGAGCCGCAGGCTCTAACCTTAGCTCTTCCACCAACTAATTCCATGACCTCAAGCTGCCAACTCCTTTCTGTTTCCCATTTTTTGCACCTATGGGACAAGAGCCATTCTTACCCTCTGTTAATTCATGACTTCTTGCCAAGGGCTTAGATTTTTGCTGACAGAAGCAAAGCACATTCTATGAGACTGTGCTGGGTTTTTATCCTAACAATGGGAGACGTGAGATACAAGCAAGATTTCAAATGAGGGTTTTTTTGTGTCCTGAGGTTGAAAAGCAAACCCTAAGACACTCACCTCCTTTTTCTCTTGTTCATTGACAAGAAACGCTGTTTTCTGCACTTCAGCTTGCAAGGAATGGTGCTGCCATCCTCAGAAATGTACAGAGAGAAGCAAACACTAGCCTGTCACTGATGATATCACTTGATATCCATCAGATCCAGTTCCTGTTTTGCACTGTGCTCCATCTTCCCCTACCGCAAGACTTCCTTTTATCAGGAATCAGAATAAAGAAGTAGAAACTTCTCATAAATAAAATTTTCCCCCAAGATTATATTACATTGAAAATAATGAAATGGAAGTGAACACATTTCACCTTCTCGAAACAACACATTTTGAGTGTTTCTTCGGTTAACAAATCAAACTGCATCCCTGCGTTTCAAGTGAAGCATTTTGATCCTGTGAAATGCACAGTTCCCCACTGGAAAATCATTCTGCTGGAAGATTTTCAAGGAGCCTTTCTTCCTGCATGCTTTAGGATCCAGTTTAAACTCAAGCTGCTGGTTGTGGTTGTGCCTTGTTGTAGTGAGTGCTGGCACTATATGCTTTCCTTTATAATGAGCACAGCAAGCTCTTTCAGGGGATCTCGCTGTGGCATCGCCTGATAGACAGTGAGATTGTTTTGTCCTTGTCACAGGGGCCTGTGCAGGACCACTCTCTTCAGGGTAATCTCCTGCCTGATTTAAGTGTCCAGGCAGCATGGCTCCCACTCCATCCCTTGAGAAGGCAATTCGACATGATGCTATGTCTCGCTCTTAGGAGGTTTTTCTTACTGTTCAACTTAAATTTCCCCTCATCATTTAATTCAGTCACTCCTAGTTACCACCCCTTGATCATCCAGAATTACCTCAGTGGTATTTATACCCCGTGCAGACCACTATGGTGCATTCGTTCCTCTCCTTGTAATGTAGGCCAGCTGTGCCTATTTGCCATCACCACTTTGTTCTTCCTTGAGAGTCAATCTCTGTAGATCATTAGAGGTTCTGCTCCTTTTCTCTTCCTCCTCCCCGCATGCAGCCTGGTATCCTGTTTTCCTTGTAACTGTATCCTCACTACAGAGCTAAAAGATTCAAGGATTTTTCCATTAATAACCCCACGCCCTTTTCCTGGTCAGTGCATTGCTTAAGAGGGATTGAGGTAATTCATTCACGAATAGCAAGCTGTACTAAAAGAGAGTGCGACAGGAAAATGTGAGCTCAGTGGAGTCTGTTTCTCTTGTGTGTTCCTTCATCAAAGAGTGGTTTTGCTCCCAAAACACTTTTGGAAATGGGGTCCCAACAAAGCATCCACAGGTTTTAGCTGCTGCTGTTAGGCATCTTCCAGGAAAGCCACTAGCACTCTATAGGCTGGAGCTCCTTAAAAAGCACAGGGAATTCTCCTCTCCCGGTCCCCTATCCCACAATCATGTGGGAGCAGTGACAC
Organism: Coracopsis vasa; assembly: GCA_026283785.1. Taxonomy (NCBI): domain Eukaryota; kingdom Metazoa; phylum Chordata; class Aves; order Psittaciformes; family Psittacidae; genus Coracopsis; species Coracopsis vasa. The sequence continues at coordinate 25,909 of JANHGB010041535.1, forward strand.
CACTCCAGCTGAGTTTAGCTATGCAGGGCGCATCTTCTGCATCCAGGAATGCTTACCTAAATGTGAGCACTGTGTATTTCAGCAGCCCTGGATAACTTCTGCTGTGAGGACATAGGTGGGCTTTTTCCCTCGGCATCCCACACCCGCACCCAGCCATCCATGTTTTGCAATTGGACCTTGAGTAAGAATTTCTTCTTGTGAGGAAAACTAAGCCTCAGTTCACTCTCTTGCAACTCCGACAGCTCTTGGCCAGACATGGGGCCACATCTGCTGCTGGCTGCAGTTGCATAAAGCTGGAGTAACTTTGTATGTCCTGAAATTGGAAGTGTAACCCTTTGCTTAGTTCCTAGATGGACACATGAAGGTGACCAAGAAACTGTTAGAAAAAGAAGGGAAAAAACACATTGTAACAATATCTTTTATTGAAATACACATGAAATTAATTCCAGAGGACCACTAGGAGCGGTAGTTGAGACTTTAAGGAACCTGTTCTGGTTATTGTTAGGAATGCCTTGGTAAACCCCTTCTCCATCCCACCTTCTTGGCCATAGCTTTAGATATGGTATAGAAAACGCTGGGGGACTGTATTTCCCCAGTCATGGTAAACCTCAGAGGAGCATGTCCTAATGCAAGCCGGATCCTTGCCCTGGTGTGAGGTTGTGGTACTCATGTGGCTGAAACACTGCAGAGGGTAAGCAACACCACTGCCATGTCTGGCTGTGCTCCTCATGCTCTGCCCTCTTGTGTGTCCCCACCATGACAGAGCCTGGAATCACACATTCCCGGCTGATTCTTACACTGTGCAGTGAATTGATAACCTCCTGGTGGGAGCGGGGATGAGCCCATCAGCTTCTCTAATGGGAGAAATGCAAACCTTGAATGCCATGGACCAGGTCTGAAATGATGTCTGATTTTGCCTTCTCTGCTGGGGCAATGGCTCATGCAATGGCAGTCTTAAGCTTGGTGTAAGCCATGTTCTGCAGTCGTCATCCAGTTTCTCCACTGTTGATTAAGCAGTGCTGGCAGTGGTAGAGATTCCTCCATTTGAAAGAATACAAATGAAGGCAGTGGTCTGGTGTAAAGGTCTTGGCATCTCCCACAGCTTATGACAGTGCCGCTGGAGCAAAAGGGCTGTGGCTGTAGCTTTGCTTTTGTGAGCTTACATTCCTTAGCAGTGGGAAATCGGCAGCTGTAATTAGTCTCTGATGTTCTCTGCTAATAAGTGATTTCTCTGGTGCTTGCAAATACCAGCATCCCTTAGACATAGCTCTATTGTTTTGACCTCTTATCTCTTCTCCCTCCTCCTCATTGAGAGGCTGCCCAGATGTTCTTCAACAGTAATAGGAGAAAAGCCATCCACCCCTGCTCTCCCCCATTATATCCCTGTCTCCACCACCTTCCCCTTCCATCCCCCCCACAGGCGCTGTGTAGGAAAATGGCCTCTGTCTAGTCCTCATGGAAAAGGACACAGATGCCGGCAGGAAGGCCATTTGCTTTGTGAGGAAGAGGGGCTGACATCAACAGGAAGCAGAGCTGCTCCTGCCTCCAAGCAAGGGGGGCCTTGAAAACAATGTCAGCTTGCAGTGTAGGACTCAGAGGCAGGAAACGCATGCACACTGATGTTTGCTGTGCAGAGGAAATGATAAGCACTACCTGGCCTGACTTGGAGCAGAGATAGTGTGGTGGTGGGGTGAAAAGGTTGTTTTTCTTCACACTGGTTCAGAGCCTGTCCTTTGACAAATGGAAAACAAAGAGCAAAATATGGAATATATCAGGAATCCATTGCGGGGCTTGGAAATCAAGGAATGCGATTGCAAAGTGACCAGATTTACTACTTTAGTAACAGCTGGATATTGCTATTTTTCCATTGTTAGCACTGAGAATGACCCTCAGCTTGATAACCCCTGGCATGTGTATTTATTGAAAGATGGAGGGAGGGAGAGGCCTGTACCCCGTGTGGAACTGGGGGGATTTTCTGTGGGGGAGGAAAGCCATGGGGACAACTGCTCTCACTGAGGGCAGGAGGGCCTTGGGAATACAAAGAAGAGTTGCTCATAGAATCATAGAATCACAGACTGGTTTGGGTTGGAAGGGACCTTAAAGCTCATCCAGTTCCAACCCCTGCCATGGGCAGGGACACC